>OZ026612.1:91975214-92047714 GCA_964020975.1 Hermodice carunculata | reverse complement strand
ACAGCTGCTCTATATGGTGATGAAAATGGTTCGGGTCAGTTCTTTTAACATAATTTAGATGATCATCGATAAAGAAGGATACACTTCTGCCGATTCTGTCTTTTCTGAAAGCATAGATATGATGATAACCTGGTATATTATAAAGTTCAATATTTGATTCCTTTAACCAACTTTCAGACAAACCAATTGCATTAAAGTCAAATTCAAAAGCTTTCAAATAAGTGATCAAATCAGGACGAGGTCCTGGTTAACTTCGAATATTAGTGTGCATTATTGCAAACAATATATCATTTAAGCCTTTGTCATGTATCATATCAATGAACGTATATTCTGTAATACTAGCCGTCACTATCGGAGCACCTAGAAGCATTACGAAAGTGATAAAATCGAGAACACAATTCTGTAATGGCAAATTATACTTTTAGTCATTTAGTTTAAAATGATTAAAGATCATACTGAGAATGCTACCAAAATCAAATTTAGTAACAGAATACCATGACTCAGACAGAGCAAAATACAATTCATCGTCGTCATCCAAGTGATTATATGGTAAATTTGAGGTGATACAATCAATGCACAACCAGTGATTGCATAGTACATTTGCTAGATCAATCACAGATAAATGTAAACATTTGGCATGATATCTATTGCTGCATGCAACACATGAAATTGTTCTTTGGTTTCGCCTCAGATAAGCTTTACATATTGAGCAATGCATAACAGCACGTAGGTCAGCCATTTTAGTAGCAGGGGAAAGATTAACGTATGTTGAGAGAAAAGAAAATCAATAATGTCTACACACATGTCACACATCTAGTCCATGCATCTCGTTCCCTAGATCTTGGTATAACCGCAAGTCTGTTGAAACTCAGATAAGCAATGTTTCTTCCTGCACCTTCTTCTTTCACTGTAGGCCGTAACACTTTCCGAGCCTGCACCACTTTGTCTGAGGAGTCTTCATTAACGAATACTCCTTTTTTTTGGGGGGGGGGGGGGCATTTCCTAGGATTTCATTACGATTATTGAAACTGAGGAATTAACATTCACACTGCCTGGCTTATCTCCATCCATCCCTTTAACGTTTCTATGGGCTCACTCAATTTTAATTTTATTATGTGGTAACTCTAGTTTGCTTGACCGAAGCTTTCTTACTTTTTGTCCAGTTTCTGCCCATCTCTCACCAGGTGTCTCTGGCAGTCCCTCTATCCCCACGTTATTTCTCTTGAACTGCTTCTCCAGGCAGTGAGCCTGTTCTATTAGTTCCTTGATATTTGCTTTTATAGTGTCCACTTCTTTTATGACCTTTTTGTTTTCTTCACTACTCTCTCTCAAATGTTTTTTTTATCCTAGTCAATGTCTTGACTAACACCGGCACATTTCCAGATAAACCTAAAAAAGAGAAACTGATACCTATCCATTAAGAAGACGATCGGAAAGTTTTAAGTAACTACAGGCCCATTTCCCTTCTTCCCACTCTTTCCGAAGTTTTCGAAAAGGTTGTATATCGCCAACTTCATAATCATTTTACAATGATTAACATTTTTTTACAAAGGTCAACACGGCGTCAAAAATCTTGAAAGCACCGAAACTGCAACATTGGAATTAATTGATAGAATATTTAAAATTATGTACCTTCATAGATGTATGTGGCAGGAAGTAACCATATGCTATCCAATGTTGTATTAATTGCAGGCTAAAAGCTTCGGAGCTGGAAAAGAAAAGTAAATTCCAGCTATTCCAGCAGTGGCCTTGTTCGTATAAAGTGCCCTTGCATTATTCCAATTCCTTCGATTACTACAAATTCGAAACTATGAGGTATTTTAATTATATATTTTGGTTAAAAATTAGATGCCCAGATTGGCAACCGGGGGAGACACCTTTTCTTTTTCTTCTCTCTCTTTTTTCTTTTTGTTTGTTTTTTTGTTTTGTTTTGTTTTTGTTTTTTGTTTTTTGTTTTTTTGTTTTTGTTTGTTTTTTTTTTTTTTTTTGTTTTTTGTTTTTTTGTTTGTTTTGGTTTTGGGGGGCTTTTTTTGTTTGTTTTTTTGGGGGGGTGGTGGTTGTTTTTGTTTTTGCATTATTTTCAAAAACCGTCTATCAAAACCTGATAATATGTGACATAACAAACTAGTTGTGACAGGGCAAGCTGGTCAGTGATACGGCTGCTGTCCTGGTGTGCGACGCAACTTAATTAAAAATGCGGACATGGTGCCACCGGGTGAGGAAATTCTATTGTCCAAAAGGTTACAACCAAGTTGCTTGGACTTTTTTTCTGCTGCTCATTATCTCTTCACACAATAAGTTTGTGGCACGTGTTGTTTTTCAAAGCTGTGATGACAGAGTGTGAGGTTGGCAAATTTAGCTGAAATTTGATAAATTGTCCCTAAATTGCTTTTAGATGCACTGCAAATTAATTGTAATTCTCACGGGTGGTTAAGTTGATAGTACTGTCATGAGGTATGTTTTGTGCCTGTAGGTCAACGTAAGGTGTGTCCATGTATATAGGTTTTCCAAGTGGCCCATTTATTGTAATGGCATGGATTAAACTGTATTTTAGCTCAATTATGGACCATTGTGCTTATGATATAAGGGAGCTAGACAGGTCACAGAACATGGGTGCTGCTGCATTTCCTGGCACTTTGCAGCCAGGGCTCGTCGCAGAGCAAGGTGAGGCAGGTGCAGGTGCCATTGCCAGACTGCCAGACTGCCAACCTGGGTCAAAGTGACGTGGTTTCATACCCAGGTAAATGAAACAGAATTCAGTGTAAGTTATTTTATTGTAAATTATGGCATTTTATGGTGCTGAGAACAAAAGATCTGTTTAATTAAAATTAGACCTGTAGGTTGAATGGTTAATGGAAATTGTTTAGTGTAAGCTGTTATTGCAGAAACTGGTTTGACCACTGACACGCTTTGTCTCTTAATGTCCAGATTTTGCTTTACAGATAATGCAGTTGAGCGCAAGCGTGGGCTATGCAGCGCATGTACCTGGAAGACTTGCTTGCTTAAATTTATTATAGTGGTGATATCACCTGATGGATGATGATGGCAGCATTGCTGAACTTATGTTGGCAGTTACGTAATAATATCACATTATTATAATATGTTGAACATTGGTAAAAATTGTAAAGACTGTCGTTTAACCATTTGATTCCAGAGCTACGAATAGTTGCAACAGTGCAATACAAGTGCCATGTGCACAAGTTGGCCTGTGCACAAGATGGCCTGTGTACTAGCACACTTGGCATTGTGCATGTCAGATCTCTCATCGGGGTAAAATTATTTTGCCTTATGTTTACAATTTATGTTACTATTGAATGCAATGTTGGACTTCTCTTGTTATTTAGCCACTTAGCATTTTTAAGTTCCTGCTTCATTCAATTCACCCATATTAAATGCAAATTCGTTTCATTTGGAGCTGTTTAATTATTTAGTTAATTGTGGTTGTTATTGTTTAAAAAGTCTCTGCAATGTGCAACAAATTCGGCACATGCAGGAATGATAGCTTTGACGGAGTAACGTACTGGGTTATGCATGTCCCGATACGTTCTTGGTGCGTTACTTTGTTGCTGTTCACAGTGAACTTGTAGGAAATAGGTATCAACGTATTTTTATTTTCAGGAAATTTATACTTTGTATTTGCTTGTATCAATGCAAACTTGTCCCAACCCACGGAGATTGGTACTGGCGTTCCCCAAGGGTCAATTCTTTGCCCCCTTTTGTTTATTCTTTATGTACATGATCTCAGTGTCTGCTAAAAAAATCTAAGGTCAACTTATATGCAGATGACACTCTGTTTTATTATGGTGACAAATCCAAAGATGTTGTCTCCATTGTATTACAGCAAGAGCTGACCCAAGTAGCTGACTGGTTGCAAGCAAGTAAATTAAGTCTCCACATTGGAAAAACAACTTGTATGCTCATTTGCAGCAATCACAAGAGAAATTTCATCAACTCAACCCTTGATCTATCACCTCAATGATCAAGCTTTCTCCCAGTCAGAGGCTTGTAAGTACTTGGGTGTAACGCTTGATCAGGAAGTGAAATTTAAAAAGTAGGTTGATGAGGTTGTTACAAAAATAAAGAGAGCTCTTGGTATTTTTAGCAGAGCTGCAAATTTCCTTTGTGCAGACTCCAAAATTACCCTGTACAACACCTTGGTGTTACCTCATTTTGATTATTGTAGCACAGTCTGGGGTAGCAATCTGAAGAAAGCTGACATTGTACGCCCCCAGCGACTACAGAACAGGGCAATGAGAATAATATTACAATGTCACCCTAGGACGCACATCCTCGACATGCTGAGGACCCTGAAATGGATGAGTGTCAAACAGAGATTGTTCTACAATCTCTGTATTTTTCCTTTGGAAAATAGTTAATAACGAAGTCCCACCTTATTTACAAAATATCTTTACTCCAGTGACCGAAGTCCATTCTTATCAAACAAGGGCATCCACTTCCTCAAATTTTTTCCAGGCAAGGTCTTCCCCTAAAACTCTTTCTTTTATTGGTACCAAATTTTGGAATGAACTACCTCAGCATGTCCGGGATGCGCGATCTCTGTTTAGTTTTAAAAAAAGTTGTATACAATTCATTTTTGATCACGTAGAGCCTTTCTGATCAATGATCTTTTTTATCATTGATTGTTTTATCAGACTTTTTGCTCTGGACTGATCTTAATGTCTTATAAACTCAATGTAATTGATTTTTAGGGTTCTTGATGTACTATCTTTTAATTCACTTTGTGCACCTCTCATCTACACATAATCATCTGGTTTTTACTCTTTGAATGACTTGGTCATATATTTTTAATTGTTATGGCATCCATACCTCCACAGTCATGTACTGATCTTGGATTGCAATAAAACTTGTCAAACTTGTCAAACTTTGTTTTTCAGGATCTACTTATAATTGGGTCAAACAAAAAATTGTCTTCATGATTTCCTGTGTGCTACAAAAGTAATATGAACAAAGTATATTTGATTTGTAATGTCTGGTAATATTAAATTAGGTGCATTTCGAACATTTTGTTTCGAATTTGTTTATTCAGTATAATATGATACAGGAAACACTCTAGTTATGAATTGTCTCCAGCAGGCATTCTTCCTTGAATGTTCGCTTGGTACTCGTATTTGACAGCCATAACCCAATTTTGTGATGGATTGCGAGTTTGAAATAGTAGCCAAGTGGCCAAATTAATTAAACAGTTCGTTTATAATGTGGGTGACTGGGTAATCTCCGGCAAAATATTTTGAAGATCTGTGCGCAAAATGGTAGATTTGGAGAGAAATGTGCAGGAAATTCATATTGGAAGAAAAGTTAGAAATAAATAATAGTTTGGGTGACATTATTGTGGATGGTAGGGGGGTACATACCCCCCCCCCCGTTCCCTGCCCCAAATACACCTTTAGGATTCGTAAAGTTGGGTTTTGAGTGATCTGCATGAGTTATATACATTAGGAAATGTCATTGTATCCTTATGGTGCTGAATAGTATTATTGGAACAAGATGTGGCTCAAAAGTCTGCACATTGGCTTTGCTACGCACAGGGGACCATCCATTATCAATGTGGTGGAAAGTGAGGGCGTGAAGAACATCGACTGATCCCAGTAAGAAAGAATATACACAAAAATATCAGCTGGTGTCAGTAATAAAGCGCGTGTGCTCAAATATCGGTTGATCTCAATAACAAATTGCACAGCCAAGGAGAGCCGAACATATAAAAGAAAATACGGGTACGGTATTAGTGACTGAACTGATGTGACCACTTAACGTCACTGCTTTCTGCATCAATCGTCCAAATATGGCCAAATGAATGTCAACATTCACAGAATGAGGTGGCAAATTACGGGTATATCAGAATAATCACCATTACAAAGTGGGAAGGGCACGGCTTGAATGGATCATATATCTCGAACTGATCGACACATGTGATAACATTTCTTTGAGAAAGTTGGTGCACACATCACCCAGTTAATATTAAATAGGTTTGAACGTGATGACCTTAAGTAATCAAAAGAAAAATATGCAACTTTGTACTCGTGTTATTGATGTGATGTTTCGATGTGGCATGAAGTCCACTTTGGATGGATTTCTATGTAACACTTAGGGGAGCTATTTAGCTCAAGTACACTTCCATTCTCTGATGTGCAACATGGAGCAGAGCAACAGATTGTATCACATGAAATGATATATCAATCCAGTAGTCTCGCGTAAAATACGCACCACAGGTTTCATACGATAGGCAAGTGCAAAGAGACGTAAAAGTTGATGTCCTAAACTATATATTAGGGGGATATTTTACTTCTAACACTTTGCGGAATGTGACGTAGGGGGTTTGATCGCCACGATTGGCCTTAAAAGATAACAAAGTGTAATTTTTTGTCATATTGAAAAAGGACAATAGACAATTTTCACTATCACAAAACAAATAAACAGTGTTTTATACATTCAATTAAGGCCTTATTCACATTACATAAGGCCCTTTAGCTAGAGCGACACCTGGACATATTCACGTCTGTTGCAGATTCATATTACATTTGCAGTTGTTAAAGATATCAGCATTTACATACAACACGATAAAAGGCCATGTTAACTAATCCGGGACATAAAATATACGGTCACTGGAGGCAGTAGACGTAGGTATATGCACCAAAATATGTGTTCAGCTAAATAAAATCAGGGACGTGGATTAAGATATTCACGTCCCTGATCAAATGTACCAGAAATACTTAGGCACTCACAGTTAAAACATACAATCACATACAGCTATAAAACTAATACCCTCTTCAAAAAAATTAAGCATGCAGATGAAAAGGTCAGTGTAGAAGACAACAATCAGTACACTGTAAATCATAAGATATCAGGCCAGTTTAGCTTGTGAAAGATGTACATGCAGTTAATCAAGTATATTAAGTAGTGGCCGATACCGTTATAGCGGTGAGTTGTTGAACCTTTAGGTATTTGTCGGGCAGTGTATTCCACACACGTTACTTGCGTCCCCTAAAAATGTTAAATTCTGTTTCTAACATGCCTATTTAAGCAAACTTACGTTTTATTAATGTGTCCCCGCCCAATTTTAATGTATGAGCTGCATACAAGATTCGAAATATATAGACCCAGAGTTAAATGTGTCCTCTCCATGTTTATGGCATATGTAGGCAGCCTATAGTAAAGGCATGTTTTAAACCTAAATGGCAACAACGTCTATCTCTGTTGAACCGGTAGCCAAGGGATGCGAAAGTGTTGTCATGAAAACCAGTCACGCTACGATCAGGGGGCTGGAAGTCAAAAGGTGTAGCGTGAAATACCATTAACTTTTACAAGTGACATGTCACCTTGCACTGTTGAGCTGCTACAGGTCGTGTTTCTACAGGTCGGATTTTACTATTGTTGTTGTTATTATTATTATTATTATTATTATTATTATTATTATTATTATTATTATTATTATTATTATTACTATTATTATTATTATTATTATCATCACCATCATCATTATTATTATTATTAATATTATTATTATTATTATTATTATCATCATCATCATCATTATTATTCTCTCTCTTTTTAATGCACTTTTAACTCTTAACTATTTCAATTCATGTTTCAATTCTTTTCTATTCGTTTGCTTTAATTTTAACATAATTTCAACCAGAAAATGTTATTCATTCGGTCTGATAACACCATTGAAAAAGGCAATTTGCAGTCTGATGACTGTCTGGTTGAGCAGTCCCAAATATAGATGGCTCTCCTCGCAGATCTACTGCGTGAGTGACCCACTCCGTGAGTGACTACTGCCCCAGTGAAAGGTCTCAGCTGGATAAAAGGCCATCTACTGCCCACTTGAGGAAGCAACTTTGGAAGCAACATAGTGGTCAGAGCTGAAGTTTAGTAGACCACATGAAAATTAAGTATATGCTATGACCAAGCCAGGTCTGCTTGCACTGCAATGGGCATAAATGACGTCCCCCATCTTTGTAAATTTTGGTTCATGGCGTGCTGCTGATGCCTGGTCTTAAAAAAGATAAATTATGTAGTTCTCCAAACCGCGTAGAGTTGTATTATTATTATTATTATTATTATTATTATTATTATTATTATTATTATTATTATTATTATTATTATTATTATTATTATTATTATTATTATTAATATTATGACGCGGTGAATTTTAATCCGATTGTAATCATGTTCATGCTCAAATTCAAGCTATGGTGACACTTCACACTTTTGCAATGTACATGTGATCTCTAAAGATCAAAGGTCAAGGTCATTTTGCCATTTGAAATATTCATTGAGCCATAACTCGATCAATTTCATCCAATTTTAACCATGTTGCTGTCGAATTGTAGCTATTGTAACACTGCATATTTTTTAAGTTATATTGTGACCTCTAAAGAACAAAGGTCAAGATGCTATAAGGTGACATGACTGACGTGGAAGCATGGGCAGGGAGAGGCTTCCTCTCAGTGATCGCTTGCAATCGTAAATATCTAGTTAATATTATCATTATTATTATTGTTATTATTATTATTATTATTATTATTATTATTATTATTATTATTATTATATTTATATTTATTATCATTATAATTATTATTACTATTATTATTATTATTATTATTATTATTATATTTATATTTATTATCATTATTATTATTATTACTATTGTTATTATTATTATTATTATTATTATTATTATTATTATTATTATTATTATTATTACCTGTCGATGGTACTGTGACAAATTTCTAATTATGATGATGTACACATTACCAGGATTGATATTGTAAAAAATATGGAGATATAAAGGTATTAATTTTGTTGTTTAATATTCTCAGTGATTGTTATGTATTATTTGAAAAATTAACTTCATTTGCATACCTTTGTCCATCTTTCCTGTCCTTTCCCCGTCAAAACTTTCTTTCTTCACAATACAGAATTTTCTAACCAAGTTTTCAAAGCGCGTCTGGAAAAAAGCTTTTTTGGTTAAAAACAGCATGTTAGCCCCGAATTTGCATTCAAACTGCAGAGTTTTCATCCCCCACTTAAAAAAAAAAATCGTATAAAGAATATAGGCTGCAAACCGTCCAAGGTGCCTACCCTTTTTCAGATCAAGTACGGGGGGTTGGGGTGGTCAGGCTACTTTGCATGCTGTACACTGGAACTCATGATGTATTCCATTTTATGTACAATATAGGTATTTCATTGTATGTATCTGAAAGGTACCCCTCCCCCCCCCCGAGTAAATCAATTGCTCTTTTTTCTTTTGTGTGTGTGTGTGTGTGTGTGTGTGTGTGTGTGTGTCTGTGTCTGTGTCTGTGTCTGTGTCTGTGTGTCTGTGTCTGTGTCCTCTGCGGTCGAAGTACGGATATTCACCGGGAAACACCAGGCCGGACATGAGATCCTATGAAAACTTCATTGAGCAGGTAGGCCTAAAAAACAACAGAGGTTTGGATATGTAGCGCAGCGCTCCTGGCCAAATAGATTTGTACATAGCAAACACACTAAAATTTTATTATCATATATGTCTTCCCGCCAGATAGATGCGATGGGAGCAGCAGCCAATCGGGAAGCTGCTGCATCACTTTGGACATGCGCACAGGCTGGGAAGGCAATAATTAATCAGTTGTATTGCCATTACCTAAAGCGAAGCCCTGACATTTGTGTTTGTGTTAGGAGTTTCAAATTTTTATTCAAACTGTAAATTTTCATCAGAAAATTTCTTTGTTCACAAAGATTGTATTTCTCAAGTGCGTTCTCCATCAAGTCTGTGTTTGTCTGCTGTTATTCCGACACCCGAAAATACAAGATCTTATTTGCATACTTCTAATAACTGCAGGGGCAGAGCGCTCAGTGGCGTGGTGGGTAGAAAGCTGGACCGGGTAATTCTTACTCAGAATTTTGACCAGTTCAAAAGCACAGACATGCAGTTTGCATACAAGCGTCATCATTCCACTGTTCAATGTAACTTCTTGGCCAACGAAGTAATACAGTATTACTGCAATGGAGGGGGCATACGCTCTTCTGGTGGATGCCACCGAAGCATTTGACCGAGTAGAATATGTCAGATTATTCATTCTACTGAAACAAAAAGGATTTTGCCCTTTGATATTCCGTTTCCTTGCTTTGTTTGATGCATCTCAGACAGTTAAAGTACAATGGTCTGATTATCTAACTCGTTCGTTTGTCATAAGCAATGGCCCAAAACAATGTGGTGTTCTCTTCCCTAATTGGTTCTCCGTACTTTATAACGAATTGTTTATCCGTCAGAAATCATGCGGTTTTGGTTGCCATGTTGGTAACAAAATCATTGGAGCCCTCAGTGATGCTGATGACATTTTACTTCTTTCTCCCTCTAAAACAGTGTTATGGAAAATGATGGACACATGTACAGATTTTACTAACAAATACCATGTCAAATTTAACCCATCTAAGAGTAAATTAATAGTGTTTGCTAACAGCTTGCACAAATAAGTTTTTCTTTGGGGGTTATATAACCTGTGTTCAAAATGATGTTCATATTGGTAATAGATGTGATACTGATGTGCTAAAAGATGGCATCGGGGATTTATAGGCTAGATGCAACCTGGATGTGTGCTGTGGGATTTTTCAAGCTCATGCGTCTCAAATATTTACGACATGGAAGAAATGTTTACGTTTATTTAATATTCCATTCTTCAGTCATTAAAAATTATGAGTCTCATGTGTGGAGATTTATCTGTGGAATGTCAACAACATTTAAAGTTCTTCAAGTTTTTTTAGAGAATGCCACATTAGTTCCAATGAATGTGTACAAATATGTCGCAAACTTTCCTTGAGTTCATTTGACCTCAGTAACCTTGTTCACACCACTTGCATGAATTCAATGTCACAGGATGATATCATCCCAACTAGCACATAACATTATCGTAACATTTTGAAAAGCTCTTCTGAATATTATATCATAATTTTTCGAAATTATGTTTTCTCAATATCATAATAACATTTTTGTAAAATATAAAATGTCTGTACAATATTTTTCAAACATTTCCAAATTAATGTTCCAAACCAACATCCTTAAAACGCTATTTTAATATTATAAATATGAACAGTGCACATGCCAGGAATGGAGTATAAATGTAAGATGTTGATGTTCCAAGTAGATATTTTGACAATATTTTAGTTATGTTATGCAGCAAACACTTTTATATCGCATAAAATTATAAACGTTTTTACAATATTTTTCAGATTTTTCCAATATAACATTCTAAACCAATATCCTTAGAATGTTATTTAAATGTTATGAATATAAACGGCACATATCCAGGAATGTAGTATAAATGTTAGATAATAATGTTACAAGTAGACGTTTTGACAATATTTGAGTCATGTTATGGAACAAGCACTTTTATCTCACATAAAATCATAAACGTTTTTACAACATTTTTAGACGTTTCAAAAATAACATTCCAAACAAATATCCTTAAAATATTATTTTAATATTACGAATATAAACGGCACATGTGACAAGAATGTAGTATAAATGTTGGATAGTGATGTTACACGTAGACATTTTGCATGTTTTGACAACATTTTTGTTATGTTCTGTAAAAAGCACTTTTATCTCCCATAAAATTATAAACATTTTAACAATATTTGTGATATATTTTTAAAATAACGTTCCAAATCAATATCCTTAAAATGTTATTATGAAGTTACAAATGTGAACGGCACATACGGCAGAAATGTTGTATAAATGTTAGATATTGTTGTTACAGACAGATATTTGGGTAATATTTTGTTTATGTTATGCAACAAGCACATTCATCCTATGCAAAATTATCAATGTTTTGGCAATATTTTTCAAATATTACGAAACTAATATTCCACACCAAGAACCTTAAATTTAAATTTCATTTCGATATTTCCACAATCTCTTATTGATGTTATACACGTAGTTCATATATATACATACATACATACATATATACACTAAAGAAAACATAGAAGCATACAAAATATCAGTGGGTAATAAGTTGGACAGCATCGTTATACCATGGGAAGCTATATACTGTCATAACGTATTTTGTGAAAAACATACTGAAACCATTAAGCAGTATCATGACGACATTGTTGAAGCCTGTATTCAGGCGGGGACTAAAAATATACCACATTCATCCACATGTAAGTCCAAAACTGTTCCTGGATGGAACGAGCACGTTGAACAGTTTAAACAACAAGCTCTCTTCTGGCACTTCATATGGAAGTCAAATAATCGTCCACGTGAGGGAATTGTCGCCGAAATTAGACGCTCAACACGTGCCAGGTATCACCTCGCTATACGATCGGTTAAAAAAGATAAAGACAAATTATGTGCCCAATATCTTGCAGACTCCATATCGAATAATCAAACTAGAGATTTTTGGAAGGAGATTAAGAAAATTAAGAATAGCAAACGTGTAGTTCCAACCTCCGTTGACGATGAATCTGATACCCAGAATATTGCGGACTGTTTTGTTGAAAAATATGATAGTCTATACAACTCAGTTTCTTTTGATGAGACCAAAATGCTAAATCTGAGAGAAAAGATAGATTCCCTAATTCAGAATAATAGTACCACAGATGATTGTTATGCTAATTCACTTCATGTGTCAGTTGACAAAGTTAAACTAGCCATGAGATCACTTAAGTATGGAAAGCATGACGGAGACAGCGGTCATTACTCTGACCATATCAAACATGGCAGTGACAACCTTTATGTGATTACTGCTCTTCTATTTAGCGCAATGATAACACACGGCTGTGCTCCAAGTGGTCTGCTAAATGTAATTCTGCATCCAATTCCTAAAAACAAAAGAAAATGTCTGAATGACTCTGAGAATTACAGAGGCATTGCCCTCGGCAGTGTTCTGGGTAAACTCTTAGACTGGACTATTATAAATGACAATCCTGCTGTACTGGACACTTCCAATCTGCAATTTGGTTTCAAGCCGCAAAGTTCAACGACTCAGTGCACCTTTGTTGTGTCCGAAACTATAAACTATTATCAAAAGCACGGGTCTAGTGCTCACGTAATATTTTTGGACGCCAGTAAAGCGTTTGACAAGGTTGAATATGTGAAATTGTTTACCCTATTGCTAGAAAAAGGTCTGAATCCCATCATATGTCGTCTGCTGCTTAATATGTATGTCGGTCAAAGTGTCAGGGTTAAATGGGGAAATACATTATCAAGACCTTTTGACTGCTCTAATGGCGTTAAACAAGGTGGAGTCCTTTCTCCCTTACTGTTTGGATTATATATAGACGAATTGCTACTTAGGTTGAAAGAATCAGGCTTTGGATGCCATATCGGAAATACTTTTGTCGGTGCCGCAGCATATGCAGATGACATAGCTCTTTTAGCCCCAACTATCACTTCCATGTCAAAATTATTATCTGTTTGTACATCCTACTCCAAGGAATATAAAGTACAATTCAATCCTGATGAATCAAAATATCTATCATTTGGATGTAACGGTATGCCAGATGAGGTTTCTTTAATGTTTGAGGGGGAAAATGTCCAGAATGTTAATTCTTTCAAACATCTTGGCAACATGATCGGCCCACAGGTTGCTGAAGAAAATATCCGTAATTATATAAGTATGTTTAATGCCGAAGTTAATATATTGATGTCTCAATTCAAGCATGTGTATGCCACCACAAGATATAGTTTATTCAAAACGTATTGTATGTCTCTGTACGGTTGTCAACTATGGGACTTTTCTGGTAGGGAGATAGATCTTTTTTATACCGCATGGAGAAAAGCAGTAAGACTATTATGGAAGCTTCCGTACAGATGTCACAATAACCTACTACACGTAATTTGTAAAGACCTAGACATTGAAGTTCAACTCCACAAGCGATTTCTCAAATTTTTTTATCAGTCATTTCACAGTAAAAACAGGATTGTGAGTACCCTGGCTAAACTGGCTGCTGGGGGAAGTCGTTCTACTGTCTGTAACTCTTTGAATTATATCCTTTCCAAATATGCTATCTCCAAAAATAGTTTCTTTTTGTATAATTTAAATGATTTAATGGTGACTCTTAAGCAACAGATGCCTCAGCCATCATCTGAAGTAAATGCTGCAGCAAAAATGATTCGTGAGGTCTGTGAAATAAGGGACGGAAGCTTGATAGCTAACTTATCGCAGGCCGAATGTCACGAAATCATTGAACATTTGTCAACTAACTGACCGCTCGTTCGCCGAGTTGTCATAATGACCGACTGAACTGTTTTGACATTATTGTCTAATGTGTGTGTTCTTTTTCCTTTTTCTTGTCATATAGTGTACTACTGCTTTGGTGTACAAATAAAGATATATAATAATGATAATAATAATAATAATAATAATAATAATAATATATATATATATATATATATATATATATATATATATATATATATATATATATATATATATATATGTGCAACAAGCACATTTATTTCATGCAAAATAATAAATGTGTTAACAATATATTTCAAACATTTCCAAAATAAACTTCCAAGCCAATATCCTTGATGTGTTATTTCCAGATTGCAAAATGTGAAGGCTACTGAATGTACATATGTAAGTTAGTATATATATTAGATACTGATGGCTATTGAAGAGGGCCACCAGGGGGTATTTGCGTGATACGTTATCATCTATATTTATTTCTTGTGAGCTGTAAAATCAGAGATTATTTTTGCGTGATTCGTGATAATAAGTATTTGCGTGATTCGTTATCATCTATATTTGTTTCTTGTTAACTGTGAAATCGAAGATTATCATAACATGATTTGTAATTATAAGTATTTTTAACACGTGATTGTAATTTTTATGATTTGGTTTGAACCGTGAAAGTACATTTATTTTTCCGTGAATCGTGATCACAACCCCCCTCCCCTTGGAACCCTCATTGATGTCACAAGGAGAAAACTTAGACAACATTTCGGTGGTGTTATATATGCAGCAATTGACCAGATTATCTCGCAGAAAAGTAAAAGATGTTTTTTTAAAATGTTTCACATGATTACTAAAGCAATGTTTCATACAAATATCTTTAAACTGTTATTACAATGTTGTTGAAAAAATATTCCAGCTTGACAACAAAATGTTAGGCCTATACTAGAATATTTTAATAACTTGAATAATATTATGCAGCAAAAACAAATTTTTCTGTATAAAGTGAACGGGTAGCTATGAATAGGTCTCAGATCTACAGGAATTTTTCTCTATGAAAGGCTTAATTTTTTGCTCATCTTTTTCCTCTGTGGGCCAACATTTTGCAATTTAAATGATTTCTTTGAAAACTTTGCAAAGACAAACGTGAATCTTCAGAACCCATTTTTAATATACCTGATATATTTGTAGCAATGAAACCTTAAGTTTTTGCTGGACCCTCGTCCGCATACTTGATTTATGGGCCTATAATTATAGGCCTACGCTTTCAATTAGTTGAGGTCCTTCAATACAAAAGTTTACAAAGTTAGAAGAACGTAGGCTAAATCAGCAGACCCATTGTTTAATTTAGCTATTAACGTATTTCTGTATCATTACTGTCAAAGATATATAACAGGCCTCTAAATGAAGGGATATAAAGTATGGAAATCTGCAAAGTCAGGTTTTTGTGAATATTTTTACAACGTTTTTATAATATCATTCAATAATAATACGAAAACAATAGCTATGGCATAGCTTTGCTTGAGGAAAATGGCACGTACTTGAATCCGTCAAACAAAAATAGGCTGATCAGTCGAAAGAAACACTGAGTTATGCCAGGATATTAAAATCGACTGCAAGATGCATGGTCAGGGAGTCTGTGGATAATTATAAAATTTACGAAGGTACAAGTTGAACACATGGACTAACTCTACGGCGGCCATATTTGTGAGAGCCGTCTGCACGTAGCAGGGCGTAGCAGCCGACACATACGCTTCACCTCGTTTAAATTTGCCGGACTGGGAATTGTCGAATTCTCATATATAGGTAAGATAATTCATTTTTGCCCATAGATGACTGACCTTACGTGTACCCTTTGAAACTGAATGTTTGACAAGTATTAGAGTAGCACTGAAAGGACATTTTACGGTCACCACTTCAGTTTAGCGTGTTATCGCTCAGGGCCATGAAATTATGTTTTCGCAACATTTACACAACATCGTGTCAATATTTTTTAACCAGCTCGACATATTTTTGGCGGGAAAAAGAATAGGACAGCTTATAGCAAAATAACTGAATGAAACATTTTGCGCATGATTCGGTTTCGGGCTTGTAAACTCCCAGCCCAAGAGGTTCTATGACCATGTAGCCAGTTTGAACAGTTTTGAGGGATTATTTTGGAATTCGTCAAACTAGTGCTGGAAACGATTGATAAACTTTTGTGGCCCACGTTATTTCCCGGAGTAATGGAATATTTTCACAACGTTTACACAGCATTCTGTCGATATTTTATTGCTAGCTCTACAGATTTTGGCCGGGGAAACAGCATTCACAATTATTTTTTTGAAATTTTGTAAATGACTGTGAATGTGACTTCTCTAAACCTTCTGCCAGAAGTTCTAGACTCATTTTTTTTTTTTTTTTGGAGTCAGTTACTGCCTTACTGGACTGCATGGTAAATGTTCATCAATTTCATCTATGAATTAAACTTCCTTGCATTTCAAGTACACAAATATAATGTAAGAAATCTGAGACTACCACCATGGTAGATGCATATCCCTCTTAGGGTGGTAGTGTCAGCAACAGGTTTATTTTCTGATGAAATGCTTTACTCCCTTAGGCCTAAAAAAAGAATGGTAAGGAAAATAAGTTTTTGAGCTGTCACATGGTGCATACAAATAATGAATCAAAGCATTTCCCCTGATATCCTTTATCATTTTTAGCTCAGCTGACTTGTCAGTTAGCTGAGTTTTTGTGAGGGTCTGTCGTCTGTCGTCCATCCGTCTGTCCACAATTCACATTTGCGACTTCTCAGAAACCGTTAGCGAGATTCACTTCAAACTTGGTGGGTATGTGCCTTGGGTGGGTCCCTATCAAGTTTGATAAAATGGTTACGGTCTAATGATTTTTGTATTTTTATGAATTTTTTTGTTTCAATTTTTGGCCAAATCTTAAAAATTCTTGATCCCTGTAAATTCTCAGCCAATTGTTTTTATATTGCATACTAACACTTCTGGATAGAAGCTAGAGACATGGAGGGCAGGTGAGTGACCTTGATCTCATTTCCAAGGTCACAGGGCAAATTACATGGAATTCACTGTTTATATGATAACTTGAGAACTATTTGAGCTAGGACAATGAGATTGTCTTTAGTGAAGGCCAGACTTAGACAGTATATGAGTGACGCTGACCCCATTCCCAAGGTCAGAGGGTCACTTACAAAAATTTAAATGTTCACTTGATTACTTAAAAACTGTTTGAACTTGAACCTTGATGTTGCATATGGTGGTTGTCCATAGCAAAGTTTACAACACAACGGTACTTAGATGACCTTGACCCCATTCCCAAGGTCACAGGGACAATTATAAGAACTTTACTGTTCACAACGTAACTTCAGAACTGTGTGAGGTAGAACTTTGATGTTCAACTTATTGGTGATCTTCTATGCAGGAAAGATTGAGACACCACATTAGTGACCTTGACCTAATCCCCAAGGTCACATGGTCGGTTACATGAATTACACTGTTGATATAATTTGAGAACTATTTGCACTATGACTTGATCTTGCACATGGGGATGGTCCTATGAGAGCAAGATTAAGAATAGCTTGGTGACCTCTACCTCATTTCTAACGGTATAGGGTTTATTCAGCTGAGCACAGGGCTGTCACAGTCCTCTTGTTTTTGTATTTTTTTACTCATAGACACATCAGGTCTACATTATCACCATGTCAATGTAATTTTTAGGTAGTAACTTAATTAAGAACTATTTTAATTAGGATTTAGACATGTTACAGAGTGATTGTCTACAAGGACTATCTTTCCTGGTCTTACTCTAATCAACACAATGCTGATAAATATCAGTTTCTGAATACAAAGGCTGCTGAGCACAGGACTGTCATGGTGTCCATGCTATCCATTCATGTCTTTTTCTTTAAATGCAATTGTGAATTAGGGTAATTGTCTTCTTTCTCATAGGTACGTCAACTCGTGCTAATCCATGGTGGGAAGGATAAGGGGGCCATTTGTAGGGCCATGACTAGGGCCCTCATGACAAATGGACTGCTCAGCAAATTCAGCCTAACCGGTCAGGAGACAACACTTTTTAGGGTCATAGTGAGTGAGTAGAGACAATATTTAAATATAAACATCAGCTTCGACAACTTTTTTTCATTGGTGTCACAGGAATTGTGTTTAATTAAAATACCACTGCAATAAGAGAGGTCAGAATTAGCAAAACCATGTGTATTCAACTAAATGCAGAGAATTGTAAACAATTCTACAGCTGTGTTTTTTCCATTGAATCACATGTTAATATTGTGTTCTAAAAAATGGATACTTATACAGATTTTACGCTACAATTTATGTATGAATTTCATGTGCATCTTCCTTTATTAGAAGTTGAACTGTAATGGTAAGCAATGGGAACACACATCCCTAGCCTGCACCATACTCTACCCTCTGGCGATATTCTCAAGAATTAGTCTTTCAATCTTGACCTTGCCTATTTGCTACATGTACGAAGTATAACTTGTTGATGTTTATCGTTTTCTGGACAAAGACATGAAAGGAAGCTTTTAAATGCAAAGTACATGCACATTGTTACATATGAAGTGCTGTTCTGAAAAAAAAAAGAAATCTGTCATTGAACATTTGTACTCTTAGCCTTCAAGAAAATCAATATCGTAATACATTTAGTTTTGCTAATAAAAAAGATGGTTGGCATGCACTTACATGCATTATGCACTGTATATCAGTCTTATTCTAATTGAACTGTATGTAAATTTTGGAGAAGTGCATTTGCTACTTTACTTGTCCGTCACAAGTTTCACTTAGTACGGACAAGCGGATAAGCCCTATTTCTAGCCCTGATATGCATATCTCATATAGACAGTTGTCTTTTCAAAGATTGCACATGAAAATTGATGCAAAATTTAATAACAAAAAGAAAGCCAAAGAGCTGTATGTGAGACATTCCTATTCACCATTGTACTAGGGTAAGGGTAACTTCTGTAAATAACAAGAGATTGGTGACAGTTTTGTAAACTAAGGATATTTAGGAGATAGAGTTCATGTAAAAGCTATCAAGTTTTATTTTTTACTTTTTTTTTTTTTTTTTTATTTTTACAGAAGCACTGAAGAAAGTGACGAAAGAGCACATCAAAGACAATGAATTGTTATACAAGATTGGGGAAGTGCTAAGGAATGCACCGAATCATCCAGGATGTGTAAACTTCCAAAAGGTGATTTCTTTGCATTGTCATGATTATCTACATGTACATAGGATATAGGGCTGTTAGAATCCAATTCTTTATTCTTTTCAAAATTGTTCAAAAAGAAAAAAGAAAATGAACTGGTAATTTGCTGACATTGCACATGTTGGGTCAAATTCAAAATAGCTGTTTCTGTGATGGACAGAATTTGGTGACAAATGGTGTGCTTATTGTGTTATCTGAAGTGACCATGAGTTATAATTTAGACCAGTATAGAAGAATACCAGAGTTTCATAAAATATCACAGTTGCATAACATTCAGATTAAAATTCTGGGAGTTACTCAACAAAATGTCAGCTTGACGGATAGAATTAATAAAAGCTTGTGTGTTTGAAACTGTTGACAGATGTCTAAAATCCTATGAAAGTATTCAAACTGGATGGGTATGATTTTCTGTATACCCTTTATTGGCCCTTTGGGCTCGAAACAATACAATTTTCATTAGAAAAGACTATCACAGGCATAACTTTGAAAGGTCTCTAGTCTGCAGATTCCAGCTTCACAGAGAGAATACGAGACTTTGTGATGGATTGAATTTTATGTCATGGTAGTATTTTTCAACCTTGGAACAATTTTAGTGGCCTAAAGTTGCAATAAATGAAGTTACAAGGAGTCTTCAAAAAGAAAAGAATATTTTTTGGCACATAAAAATCATATCAATTATGAGAACCACTTGGGTGACCTTTTATTGTGACAGATGGAAAATATGATTTTTTTGGACAAATCGAGCGACCTGTATACTTGAAGACACTGACATGTGGAAGAAGTTTCCTACTTCGATAACTGCTGTATATCTGTATCTAAGTAATTACTCTTTTCACTACAAGGCATATATACATGCACATTGAATGCAATTTTTCCAATAAACAAGAATACGATTATAATACAAAAATGACAGTTAAAAATGACTGCATACAAAATTTGAATGGAAGAAAGCAAAATTAATAATATAACAGTTAAATTGTTAATGGCCATCAATTGGCTCCCTATTGCAAGAAGAATGAAATCTTTCACGGATACGATTGACCAGCTGAGCAAGGATTGTTCATACAAGTCCCTATTTTCTTGTCTTTCAGTTCGTCAAAAGATCTTTCATTCTTGTTTCTTGTGCATATTTAATTTCAGAAAAAGAAGAAAACGAGGCCCCAGACTCCAGAATCTGATGCACAGACAGAGAGCAGCTTAATTTAAACTCATGGTGCAAGCCGTGATAGCTTTAAGGGATGTTGGTTGGACTTAGTCTATCACTTCTAGCACTCAACAACTTGAGGTCAGAGAAGACTTGAAGGCGGTTTCCAATTGCTCCAGTTTTTTTGGATCCACTTGTACAGAGATGTGGTTACAGTGTGTCCAACAGAAGTTGAACTGTTGATATCCCTGTGTATTTAGCTACTTTAATAAAATTTGATTCCATACTCAATTTGTTTGTGTGATATATTATTAACATTTTGAATATATAGAGTGTATGGCATTGGGAATGTCACATTAACATTATTTGCAAAATATTTTTACGATATTTGTATAATATTTTCATATCATTTCACAAATATTTTTATGTCATATTTTTACAGTGTTAAAAGAATGTTGTAGCAAAATAGCTAGAAAACATGTTAACTCTCTGACGGTAACATTTCCATTACATTGGTCTTTAACATTAGTGTGATGTTTTATCAACAGGTTTTTAAAATATTTTCCAGTAATGTTTTAACAACATTAACCTAATGTTATAGCTATGTATAATTGAAATCATTTTTAGAATGTTATTGTAACGTGTTCATTACATTTCGTCTTAATGTTATGGTGATATTTCCAACGCCATACACTTTCATATGATTATGACATTATCCAAGAATATTTTTACAATATTCAGCTGAATGTTTTTAGAATGTTTACACAATGTGATCTTGCTAGTTGGGATGACTGGGGTTTATTATGGACATTATTGATACTCAAGATTGCAGAGACTTCTCTATTTTGTTTTTTCAACAGTTGCAAGACATTCTTGTAACTCTTTGGACTGAACAATTTGGAACTTTTTTATGTTATGTGACTTGAACTCCTCAAGATTTGTATTTTTTCCATATACTTTTTTGTACGAATATATAATAATTTACATATATACATGTATATTTATATATATACATATACATACATATATGTGTGTGTGTGTGTGTGTGCGTGTGTGTTTTGTGCATTGACAATATACTTGGTGTATGTACAAGTACAGCCAATACAGTTCATTTCATTATGCACCATTCACTTTTGATTACATGTAGTTAACATTATATGTACACATGAACAGTTCTGTCATGTTCACCGATACATTGTATTAGGTGCAATGCAACATGGGTCTATACCTTACAGTGAATGCTGGTACAAACCGTGGTTCCACACAAAAATGGTCATGGATCATTCCTAATTCAATTTCACAAAATAATTTGTAGTTACATACAACGTTTGCTGACGTTTTAAAAGGCACACATTATGGTAACATAAATGACATTTTCACAAAATAATTTGTAGTTATATACGACGTTTGCTGACGTTTTAAAAAGCACACATTATGGTAACATAAATGACATCGAATGCATTTTCCAACCTTACTTGCTCAATATAACATTATCTCGAGTTTATATCAATTGGGAAATTAAATGTAATTCAACCAAATATGAGAAATAATTTGTTATGGAATAATGTCTTATTCTTCAGTGCAAAAGTAATATCAGTCAGTGGTTTTTACCACATTCTCCGGTCACGCTCAGCACCTGAAAGAAACAATGGAGTGCATCGTTGGTATCAGGGAGAAATTTTTACCTGTGGGGAATAATTAGTTGGTAGAAATTGATATATCTGTTCTTGAAAACTTGACCAGACCTATGCGCTTGCATTGTCAAGCTTAATCATTTATATAATTTGTGGTATAATCACTTGTTCAAATAGTCTGACAAGAAAACAACATGGTGATTTACACAAATATATGCCGCCGGCGTTCTTGAACTAGAAACAATTCTACATAAATGGGATATACTTCTTCATATCAGAAAAGTAACTTATATTGTCTCTAACATGACAAATGTGAGCTAGTTCCTCATAATTTTACGTACGTGGCTATATTGATGCTTAAAGTGGACTGTAACTTTAATTAAATGTGACGTATGAAAAATCTTTGTACCGGTATGTCACATATTACGCTCTGATAGAAGGTAACAATAACCAGGGGTTAATGAAGATATTGGCCATAATCTTCGTGGTCATATTTTGCGCGAAAGTTTTAGCACATATATTTTAAAGACCAGTGGGTAAGATACTGTTTATGTATTCAAATTAATTCCATCACACATGATCATGAAATCATTGTATCTTGACAACATAATCGGACAACGTGCATTTTTTGCACATGAACCATCCTGAACTAGTATTTCCCCACGCTGGGACTACCACAACAGGGTGTGTACAGTATACTAGAACGTTTGGGAGCGATTGCAAATTACAGAACATTACAGAGCGTGTGCAAACGTTTTGCCCACTGAACGCAAGGCTGATCTTGCTTGACTCCCGCCTGAGCGCAAATATTCATATTAACAGGACCCAGGACTCGGGATCATTTTATTCAGCCAGAATTGTACAATATACAATAGCAATTCATGTAACATTACATTGTATGTACAAGACACGATAAAGTTGAGGCGAGTATAGCGGCCAGGGAGACCCCCATTAATGTCGCTGGCATGAGGGCCCCCCTTGAAAGTTGGCAAAGAACATTACGGCTATAATATGTAACTGAGCAGTTTCAATCCATATTTTAAGATTCATTCAGCAGCCTAGATGGTGTATGAATGAAAGTGACAATTAAAGTTGTGACTGTGGACATATATAACAGCTTGTCAAAAAGCAGGGTTTATTGTACATTGAGATGAAATAAAGTTTAGCATAATGTGCAGGACACTTTAGACGATGTATGTATAGTTTGTCCTAGACGTTATCTGGCGCTAGGTTTATGGCATTTCGCAGGCTAACTCTCAAGCAGTTTTTTTTTATATATAAAGCTGTGGTTAACCCTAGGGACATAGATATGTCTGGCTTGCCTAGTATTGTGACCAAAAATTTTCTAGTTCTGTTGAAGAGACATCTTTTGCAGTTTGGTGTCGAGTTTATTGTTGATAAATTGTTCAAAAAATATATTTTGAGATGGAGAATATACCATATGTTTTTATAGTTTCACTTGTTTGAGGAGGTGATCTGTGTGAGGATTGTACTTTTTACAACATACCATTCGAACAGCTTTTTTCTGAAACTTATAAATTGTTTCATATTTAAAACCCCAGAATAAGATGCCATAATTAAGGTGCGAAAAAAATCAGAATACCTGAAAATAAAGTTGACAAATAAAAGTATACAACTCAGGTGTTGTCAATTCACTTTCTGCATACGTGTTGTCAATTCACTCTCTGCATACGTTGAAATAACTTCATGCTGTCTAATGTTTCTATTTCATAGACCAACAAAACCTTCGGAATGCAATTTTCATGACATTGAAGTTTAAGAAAACATTAGGTGATGGCGGAATCTAAATGAAGGAACGTCCTTTGTCAGAACCTTCAGGCAGCGATAGCTGTGTGACCCTATTTCTGACCTTTTCAAACAGGGAATATAAAGTGGTCAGAATTTACCAGATTAGGTGGATTAATTGCAACAATAATGTGTCTGACGACCTACGCAGAGTTACTTTGACTTCGACTAACCGCAGTTGACATTACCCTGAAAAATCCATTAATCTGGTTCTGTACTTTTATTGATTGTCCAATAATAGGACACTGACCATGTTGATCGCATTTTTTTTTTTTTTTACGTTTCCAAATGGATTGCCTGTAATTTATAAATGCATGTTACCTATTTGTAAGCACCCTGACCCACATGTAAATAAATTTACGCTACTGTGATTTTTTTATCATTCATTAAAAATATCGCCAGTTTATAGTCTGTTTGAGTTCTTGTACTGCATCCTCAGGTATTTTCGAATATTCTGCATTTACTTGGTAGTAAAGGATATAGTTTTGGTCGATTTTCTTTCACATAAAGGATATTATGTCATCACTGTATAGTGACACATGTACGTATTTGCAGATAGATTCTGTCATGATTTCTTTCTTTACCTTGTGTCATCCCATCACAGTTGTGTTCTTCCAAGGTGTTCAGCATACATCTAGAAACAAATAAAACGAGTGTACGCAACACTTTAAGATGTAACTGAAAAATGACAAAAGCAAATCAAAACTTTAAAAAGTAAGAAAATATATAATCTTATTGTGTCAAGTGAAGCGAGTTAAAAATAATGTACCGTTCCACACGATGGCCCCGTTATACAAAAAAAAAAAACCCCACGACCGTTTAAAATCTTTCTTTCCTAGTCAATGGTACAATGACATTTAATCATGTAGCTTGCAGAGTCGGATTAAACTGACGTCTTGGGTAAGGTTGACCTATCACACAAGTAATTTGGGGCTAGCCTTTTTACACACTTGTGCATAAGTATTGGAACCGTTGCCACTCTGCAATAGTTTGCCACTTTATTTTTCATGATTAGATCAGCACCAAGAACATTGAAATTATCCAGTAATCACCCGAGCGGCCGCATTTTAAAAACACTGAGCCATCTTTAACGCCTTTGCAGCTGTTCACCATCCGGTATCTCTATAGTCAATGCATGGTAATATTGCTGCTACATGGGTCAATACTAATGATTTTCTTTGGTTAAAAGTTGTTTAATCTTCTTTAAACAGCTAATTTAGACAGGACTTTACCATGCAATTTTTTCCCAAATGAGAAAACCGATTAATATTTTCATCTAAATGCACACCCAAAAATTTCGTATCTTTAGCTTGTCGAAATTCTTCACCGTGTAAATTGACCTTAAGCTCATCGAGATTATTCTTCGTTCGATTGACCCAACGTTGAATTAGATTTACCAGGATTAACCTATTTTTTATTTATTTATTCATTTATTCATTTATTTATTCATTTATTTATTTATGCATTCATTCATCCATCCATCCATTCATTCATTCGTTTATTTATTTATTTATCTATTTGTTTGTTTGTTTGTTTGTTTGTTTGTTTATATCATGCAAAAGTGTTGACATTTCATGTAAAATAATGCCCTTTTATATAATTATCATGTAAAATAATGCCCTTTTATATAATTTCTTAAAATGTTTTCTTGATTCCGTATCTGTTTAATTTGCTTGTAAATTTATTTCACATTTTTGTATCGTTGTATAAAAACTTTTGAAAATTTTACCTGGGTGAGACACCAAAACATCTGTATGACTCCGTAAATTATTATTTTGTACGTCGGATCTAAGTGTCAAATAATTTTGAAAATGAAAAAGGAACTTCTCCTTTTATACATTTATATGCCAGTTTAGATGTATTATAAATTTGTCTTTCCTCTTACTGCCACCAGTTGAGGCAATACTTTTTAGACACATACCGGATATGATTTTTCCAGGGTAAATCTTCGTGTTACTTAAAGCCAACATACTTCACTGTTGACATTTGTTTCAAGCTGTTTTCGTTCAGAGTAATATCTAGCTTGTCCTTTTCTCGATTGCGCTTTGTGTGTACTCATATTACAACAAACTTGTCAGCATTTAATAATAATTTGTTGGAATTTGACGATTATCTACCGCCTTTACTTGCTTTTGTAATTTAGTCTGAACGTATTTTTTGTACAACGGTGACAAGCGCTATGTAAATAGCTCTATGAAGCTTCCGTTACTTCTTGTATATGTTGTCAGCAGAAGTATGAATAGTAGTATCATCAACAAATAAGCTAAACGATCCGCTGTGTACATACTGTACCATGGCATTAACATACAAAAGGAAGATGGAGGGCCCGAGAACAGACCCTTGCGGAATCCCTATTGTAACAGATTTCTGACTCGACGACCTCCACAACCCGCGCCCATCTGTTAAGTATAAATACAACCAAAATAATTCATCAGCTGCAGAGCTTTACCTTTCCAACTTGAATTTTAAAACATCATGATGTATTGTGTTGAAACAATTTTGGACGTCCAAAAGGCGAAAAGCCGTGGTCAGGTCATAATGTATGCTATCTGACCGATCGTCAATCACTTTATGTAGACAGGTCTAAGCTGATTTTTCTTTCAAGTAAGCGGATTGCTCAGAGGTAATAAAGTCCTGCAAAACTTAATAACTGATTAGTTATTCTTGTATTCCAGTTTTCTTAACTTTACCAACATGAATACATACCGAAACGTGTTTATATAAATGTTATATTTAATCTTATGCCATGCAGTATAGTCATACTGAAAATTGACCGCGAAGTCTGAAGCTCCCAGGTTGTGAACATATATCTTTTCTAACGAATTGTGAATGTTATCGTCATTGCTATTGTTGTTGTCGTCGTCGTTATTTCCTGGTCATGTCATTATTTTTGAGAAAGATTCTAAAATAATAAAATTTATCTTATTGGAATTAGTATTGAACACCGCAAGGAGTCAATGCACACGAACTTCTAAAGCTTGTCTGAATCTGATCATGTTCCTTACCGGTGATCTGTATTGTGACTCCCTTAATTCCGCATCAACGGTTGGCAAGGACGTATTACTCTCTTCTAAGAACTTTGTATTTTTATTTTTCTTAACATTATCGAAGAAAACAATAGACAATAGGCGCCACAGTAGTAGTAGTACGAACTTTATATGAGATTTTGCTATGATAGTATTGCAAATCTCTTTTAAGTATCAACAAGAAGCCGAATAAGCTCAAACTCAATTATTATTGTTATTATTATGACACAATTACACTGTTTTTATACCACAGTTAATAATAAGCAAGGCCAAGTGGTAGCTGTTATTCATCTTATGCATAGCTGATTACTTTATGTCAATGTGAAAGCTTTTTTTCTTACTTGTATTATACTATTTTTGTTGGACCAGATTTTGAAAAGTTGATGTGTGGCTGTTACAAATTTACCTTCAATGGAACAAACTGTTTACATGTATGGTTACACCATGATCCCGACACGCATATGTCGACAGGAAGGCACATGTGACGGACTCGACACCTAAAGTTATAACTTCTGGAAGGTGAGGATTGTGGGTATAACTGTGTCACGAATAGTAAGAGCTGACGAAAATGGTGTCTTTATCTAGCAGAATATTTGATACAATATAATTCTGATTTAACTTTGGCGCTCTTCAAGAACGTTCGTTTTATGAGTGCATATATCCAGACCTGGGTACGCAGGTCGAGCGACCACTGATTTTAGTATAAATGATGATCACTTTCCACACATACATGTAAGTCAGTACAGCTGTGGACATTTGTTGAGAGATCAATTCATGACCAAAGCAAAAAATTGACACGGCAAATATGCCCTTTTTGCAAGTCATTGTCTTTTTGTCCTTGTGAAATGTATTTTTACTTTCGTTTTAGGTCTTGCGTTTCACGTAATCTGTTTTTAATCTATCTTACACAGGAAAATTCTTTACTAAAGCAAATTTTGCATTCCATATGTATACACAACCACACTTCAAACTGTGTTCATTCCAAAACAATGCATAATTATATTCAGATTTAGCGAATACACTTTCAAGTTTCATTGCACACAATAGTTTTGGGGCTGCGGGTTGCTGCGTCATACACAGTAGAAAATTAATATTGTAAACTATCAAAACCATTAATCAACCCACATATGTATCCTGTAATTCCAACGCCACCATCAAAATATCACCTTGTCAAATAGTTACAAAGCCATCATCAAATCATAGCACTGTCCAACAGTATTGACTTCGTGTATATTTTAACTGTGTTTTTATGTTCCTTTTGGCGCAGGCGATCCATTCGGTATCTTGGTTTCCTAAAACGCTCTACCTGCCTTTTCAAACTCACGGTTACTCTAAACCAGTGAGTGTGTATTTCGGAATCTGAAAACTGGCCATTCGCAGAAAGTTAAATTGAAATATCGATGTACTACAGTCTGTGTTTTTGAGAGTCCTGTTGAAAACGAATGTAGGGCTATAATCCGGAGTTTAATTAACATTTGAACCAAGCGGATCCTTTTCAATATGCAATCGGAAAATATTTACAAATTTACATGTGAGCTTTCCACAGCCACAGCCACGGCCATATACCCACATATCAAAATGCTTGTGCTTTCAAATATCAGTATCCGTTGCCGGAAGTGATGTAGCAAGTTTGAACACACAATCAGCTTCCTGATTCCATGTCCCTCCTGCCATGGACCTGTTATAGTGTTGGACAATTTATCGTGATTTTTGGGGGGCGGGGGGGAGGGGGGTCGCTTAAGTTTGAAATCGGCTGGAATAGCAAATCAAATGTCTAAAGTAACACATGAGAAAATTGTATGCTTTGTTTCGAAAATCGAGTTAAATCATTTTGCAATATTAACGTGGATGATACAAAATGATTAAATATACCCTGTTCATCACATGTAGGAAATAAGACAAGCTATTATGTTAATAAATCGCATATTGTTAGAATCGTATTACACAGACAAACAAAAAGGTGATGCAAAATGATACGTTGATGTAATATTCCATATTAAATTTGCCGTTACAAGTTTATTTCGTTTCACTTTTGTTAGACTAAATAAAATACTTTGATCGAGCCCCGCAAAATATCGATTTTGTATGTATACCAATAGAAATTTATTCAATAAAAATACGACTTGTTACATTCACATGGCCGAGCATGCGTTTTAATTGGTGCTATTGAGAGGACGTCAATCTGCACAGTCATGTAACTCACAGATTACCAGAAAATTCCCCTTCTTACTGAGGGAAGTGCGTCAAAATCTTGAATGATAATTCTTTGACTGTTGCAGATGGCCTTCGCAGCCAGGGGGCTGTTGCTGACCTTGCTGGCCGCTGTTGCTGCAGACCAAGTGACAGGTAAGTATTTTCAATCAATGCTATGGTGTCCATTATGGTATTCACTATCATCTATAAATTAGCCTGTCTGTTTTGGCAGATTATTGGTGCCGAACATAACTTAAGAGGACGTGTCCATCAGTTGTTCACATACTTAACGCGATATGGAAACCATTTGTATCAAAACAATAACACCTGGAAACAAAATGTGCAAAAACAACTATTGTAGATATCGTCAACATTTAAATGATTTGTCAAGACAAAAATTACATGTGCCCACTTATGCCCTGCAAAGTACGAGAGGCAACTGTACATAAGCTAAATATCCCCTGTGTTCTTGCAGTCTATACATATCTATAGACAGTGCCGAGACATGAGACTCAGATACCAGGAGCTTGAAACCAGTTCGTTGCAGATGTCTGGAACTTTATTCTTCAATGTGCAGTTGGCGTTACTTTATACCCAAAATGAAAATTAAACTGACAAAACTTTGACAACGGTCTGCTTGTGCTACTGGCATGACTGACGGCACTCTTGCTGCGATGAAAAGGCGCTTTTGTTTTGCTGCCAATTGCGTTTTGAACCCAAATATTAAAAAAAAATTCTCATAAGTTCATCAATATTTTATTCATTTATTTTAAGGTGGTTTTTATTTGATGGCAACATAACCACCAACCAATAGCTTGTTTTCTTTGTTTATTTGCATGTCAGTCAGTGCAAGTTGGTATTATAAAAACTTGTAAACAGTCCAATGATACATTACTTCCTGTACTTACTCATTTACTGCCTGCACAGCACAGTCAAATAGTCAATTTCTGGGGATGAATCTTGCACACTGCAGATAATGTTGTGACTGGATGCTCTACCCAGCTGCTTTGATTCTCAAATAACCCAATTTAATTATTCGGCTTGCAATGAACGCCATATTTTTAACATAAACATATTTTGTGTTAATATATTGTCATTTAAAGGGTTGGCAGGCTGGAAATGTAGGACGGCGGCGGATGCGTATTCCTACTGGTGTTACAGACTTTTCACATCGAAGTCGAATTGGGATACTGCCAAGAGCCAATGCATAGCACAGGGCGGGACGCTTGCAACCATTCGAGACAACACAGAGAACTCCTGGATAACCAGTGAGTTTCTACCCATGGCGAGCACCTTGTACGTCATTCGCGCCGTCTTATTGCAAAACACAATCATAGGTTTTAAATAGATTGTGTCGAGCATTGCAGCAAGCTCGATACATTGCACCCTTGATTATTACACATGATATTATATTATTCAAATTGAGAATATCTTGAAACTTTTGCGGCACAGGAATCTCATAGGACATTTCTATAATTAAGTGACAGAACTTTTGACAACATTTTTAATAATTGTCCAACCAAATTACTCTGGATTACTGGAGTTTTCACAGTACAAGCATGAAGATATATTCGCCATGTCAAACTGTACAAAATACAAATATTAAATGATCAACTGTTAATGATACATCTGTCATCAGTCTTAATTTGGTTGATCAGGTGACCCATCAGTTGTCACACTCATATCACAGGTCATGAACAAGCAAAACGCTTTCAGAAATAAATTAATGTATGTACGTGTGACTATTTGTATTCAATCGCACAAAATAAAGGGTGAAGAGCGCACAGGAGGTACGTTTCTCTACGCATATCATATATAAATTATAACTCGATGCACTAAACTCTCTCTCTCTCTCTCTCTCTCTCTCTCTCTCTCTCTCTCTCTCTCTCTCTCTCTCTCTCTCTCTCTCCCCCCTTCTGCCTCACTTCTTTGGATTCAGGAAAACGTAAGCACAGCCTTATATGCCTAATTTAACGTATTGCTAACTGTGTAATTACGAATGCGTTTATACTTATCTGTAGAACGGTTTACCATCGCCATAATTGACTTGGGTTGGAGTGCATGATACCAGCCATGAATGATCTTAATACAAGTCTCCCAATCAATATGTTGTATATGCATCTTTAAAACGGTTTTTGTTGAAATCTAAATTATCTATAATTGACATTTATTGAATAAATGATTATTGATTCCTGCTTGTATTGGTGACAAAGCTTCCTCCATCTTCCCATTTTACAGGTAACATGGGCTTGTCCGACAGGACATGGTTTGGTCTGAATGACAAGAGCAAGGAGGGGACCTACCGCTATATAGAGGACGAAAAGGGGGTAAAATACGATATGACATATGTCTAAATTTCTGACAAATTACATTTTTTATAAAGGATAAACTTTCTTCATGCAAACTAAAACTGCTAATGTTGTTTTGCTTGTTTAAATCTTATAAATAATCACTTAACGTAAGAAAAATACATGTTGGCGGACGTTTATTATATGATTGTGAGCGGTTAGAACAGCAAACCATTGTCGAAATTGCCCACAGGGCATATGTGATGAACTATTGTACAAGTCTGATAAGGCTGAATGACACACATAAAAGGGGATAATGAAGCAACATCGAGGGAATTCAAGTTTGATTCTCTTTGATTTTGTGAAGGTGTACGTAAATTTCAAGTCCGGTGAGCCCAATGGAGGAGGTGGAGAGGACTGTGCAGTCATTGTTAACGGATGGGGTGGCAAATGGGCGGACGTGAACTGCAACCAAAATTACCACTATGCTTGTTCTAGGCCGCTGGGTGAGTATTTCTACCAATGAAAATGAATTTTACACATTCTCACATATCAAGTGGGGATATACGCGGGTCTGGATATCTTTAGTTACGCACTGCTTTGCCCCGAAAAGTTTATATTTAGAGGATGGGTCGAGTCAAGAAGATAGTCACGTCTTTGCAAGTAAACCCAGGCACGCTTCTCTTAGTGATATAATTTTTGGAAACCAGCTTTTCTCAAATCATAAACAGACGTCTCTGATGGCAACATGACTCCTTAATTCAGCTTCTCCTTCATGTGTTCCATGAAGGGTTGTTCTTTGTGGTACATTGTTGTACTGACACACTTTAACAAAACCAGATATTAATTAAATATTTCAAGGCGAAAGCCCTGATTTGGCACAATCGAAAGGCCTTGACATCAGAAGCCATTTAATAAACGCTGAATGAAGAAATTACATATTTTGCAAGACTAACAGTTCGGTGGTGTCATTGAAATGAAAATATCATGGTTTAGTCTTCAAGTATTATAAAGGCCATATCGGGCATAACTTGACAAAATGCTTTGATTGTTTTGCCTTTGTCTGTGAGTTTGTTTGTTTATTGCTTTTCTTTTCTTACCTATATTTGTACTAATACTTTCTGTCAAACTTATACGTTAAACAGATAGAATAAAATTAAGAAATATAGTGAAAGCAGGATTCAAACCACGGTAATGCGACAGTCACTGACCTATTAATACACTGAGGTTGTCTGGGAAATATGATTACACATGTCGTAAAATATAACATTTATTTTTTGACGAATTTTGTATTATATATATATATATATATATATATATATATATATATATATATATATATATATATATATATATATATATATATATATATATATATATATACATAGTTATACTTTCTTGAAAGTATCTACACTAACACATATAATAAGCGCAGCACAAATAATGTGACTGTCCTCTTCCGTGTACCATAAATCTCGGTAGCTTTATCGCTTCACTTGTCTCACTTTTCATTGCGTCAAACTTTCGCCTAAAAATGGTTGAAAATGTGTCAAATGTTATCGAAATAACTTCATTTGGATGTTTGAAAATGTTTCACATATTGTCCATTCCTCAAATGTTTGGGCCTGCCCCCCCCCCCCAATTGTTGTTTCACCTAATTGGTTGTCTTCGAATCGTCGAAGGGCCCTACTCACAAACTTTGTAGCATGAAGGTGTATATAGTTTGATTTCAGGTCTAAAATGATCGTGATTTTGATACCGTTTACAATTGACAAAACTTGCAATAGTGACTTGTCTCTAACCAAAACACACACAAAAACGCATACAAAACAAAACAAAAAAACTTGGTGCACTTCTATGCAAATAAAATGGATTTCTATGAACCAAAATATGTTGCATTGTATCAACAAAAATTTCGAGGCCAGATGACCCCATAGGATCATTCAAAGAACGTGAAAGTATGTAGTCACAAAACTATATACCCACAAAAGACATGGGTTTGTGTATTTTTTTTTTTTTTTTTTTTTTATGGATGACGGTATAATTCAAGGTTGAGGGTCATGTGCATTATTTAAACCTGGACTACCTACGTATTTTTTGGCACAAATCCCAATTTTACGTGTAACAAATAGTTCTAACTTTGGCCCCATTTTAGTGCCATTTTCAAATCATATAAAAATAAAAAGGATTCAAGCCGACCTCCCTTATAAAATTTGATCTACCCTGGTTGAAAGATTTTATCGAGAAAGTGGCCGTCATGTGCCGTTATTTTGCAGCAAAGTCAACTCAAACACACCAGATAATTTCAACTTGTCTGCAGTGGATGGTTAACTTGGGCTGGGGAAAGAGCTGCATAGCCACGGTTATTCGGTGAAACAGCACAGCCATAGCGCCGGTTGAAAGATTTTATTGACAAAGCTGCCGTCATGTGCCGTTATTTTTCAGTAAAGTCAACTCAAACTCAGCATTTTATTTCAACTTGTTTGGAGGGTTAACATGGGCCACGGAAACAGCATAGCAACATAAAGGTCAACAAGGCATGTAGCCATGGTTGTTCGGTTCCATGGGGGGGGGGGGGGCACATACTCAACATCAGGGTGGGTGTGTACGGTATTTTGAAGACGTAGTATCCAAAATATATGTATGATTAGTGATAAGGGGAGATTATTTTTTCGAATGAATGCACTGCACAATATATAATGGAACTTTTCCAATTAGCATAACCTGAAAATGTAAATACAGCTCCGTACAATTAGCAGTTGTGGGCCGTGGTGACCCCCAGAACAGGGATTTCGTATCAGACATTGAAGTCGTCCTAAGGCTGTGAAGTAAGTAGCACCGCTAGTCGGACCTACCAAGAGTGAAAGATAAAGCTTAGGGGAGAAGGTTACCCCGATAGTGGACACAGGTCCAAAAGTACCGGCGGGCAATAGTATGGGTGGTAAACAGTATGACGGCAACTGAAAGTAGAAACATGCAATTGTTTTCTGGATGGCGAAATATGAATGCATGTAAAACATTTTAAAGGAGCCATATGACTTCGACCTTGCTATCACGCCGCTCACATGTAAATTTTTTAAAAGTTTATTAGTGGCTCATTTCTTCAGCAAAAAAATTCTGGTCAAATTCCACGTATATGCATGATTTAAGGTATGTCCAAGGCCATCCAAAGGCGACAAACCACATGGTGAAATGCCCTTGACCTCCCCCTTGCACAATTTAGGCAATGACACCTTTCTGATGATGCGCTCTATCAAACAAAATTGAGAGTCCAAAGCCGTGGAACAGTATGGTGGATTTTGGGCAACAACACATCCAATAAAAAGAGATCTCTGCCTTTGGTTTCTCAGGTCAAGGTCACATAGAGTCCTTGACTGCATTATTTTATATTATTAATTGTTTTCAAGATACAATGCCACAAAGGGCAGAACGAATAAAGAGGAAGCCTAATATTGATATATGAAATCAAATACACCACTGCACGTCGAAAAAGGATTTAGTAGATTTCACAGTAATTAACGGCAGATTTTCTGTCGCAAGACGATATCTCGCTTTATATTAATTATTCATGGCTTATAACTGAAATTACCGCGGCAAATAATTTTTGCACTTGTAGGTTTTATATAAACAATATAAATTTAGATTTGCGAGATTTGGGAGATTTGGGATTATATACTGACAACTCTTTGGAAAGAACAGAACAAATAAATAATTTATGAACACGGAGATTGAGCTTCCATTTAAACAGGAAGGGCATGTTGCTGGCAGAAAAGCAATGCCGGCCTGTGAGGCCATGACGTCGTATGCCTTACATAATATTCACCATTGTCTTTACACTCTCAGGCCCTTCTGGCATTTGCCTCTCCGGTTGGACCAGACAGAGCTCACAGTGTTTGAAGATTGTCAACAGTGCCCTGACGTGGAGTAGCGCCAGGACCAAGTGCCTGGACGCTGGTGGCGACTTAGCAAGAATTTACGACAGTACTGTTAATCAATATATTTATGGTAAGCATTCATGTGCGTCCCTTTATATATTTACATACTTCATAAATCTAGAAGAACCTTTACACCTGTACACCGCCGATCGTATGCAAAGCACACGATGATCCTATGTAGCAAGCTAATCTCGCGTCGTTTTCCATAAGCGTCTAAATAATCAGTATAGTATCAGAATGTAGTGTTGATGTTACAAGTTTAGAAAAAGTGAAGTTATTGATTTCATCCCTAAATCAATATTATGACAAATGATGCCTATTGCATGAAACTATATATGATAATTTGATTTCCCCGTGTAACGGAATGTGTCCATGCGTGCGCAATAAATTACAGCATTAGGGTACCATGAGACTTCGAGCCAACACAATAGCATAGACGAAACCTTATGTACAAGTAGATATACATGTTCTGATGGAAGGTCTAATTGGAGGTGGGGAATCCATGCATATGCGGTTATATATATATATATATATATATATATATATAGAGAGAGAGAGAGAGAGAGAGAGAGAGAGAGAGAGAGAGAGAGAGAGGGAGGGAGGGAGGGAGGAACGAAGCAAGCTGCTCTGCTGTGACTGAAGTAATTTCTGTTTGGTTATATCTCGCAATTGTTTATATTATAGGAAAACTAAGTGGAACTCATATGTGGATCGGATACAATGACGTTCGAATTGAGGGGAAATGGGTGTGGTCCATCGAAGATGTAAGTGTAGATCTGTCCTGTCATTAATTTTATCTTCACTGGAAAACCGTGCGCCTGACACAATACCTGGACACCTTGAGCTTTCATCTCCCAAAACTTTATTGCAATATTCAAAAGCTAGAACAGATTGTCCAGACTTGTCACTATTATGAAACACATTGACCCTGTGAATAATCAGTGCGCAACTGACCAAGAATTCCAACTTTCTAAATAATTTAACCTAACCTGAGCTCAGCTGAATGTCAGCTTCAGCTACATCTTAAACTGAGATAACATAAGCAAAGTTGAACTTTGGGATGCATGTGATTATAACTGATAATCTCGTTATGCCTAGTAGGGTAGTGGTCAAAGCCCAAAAGTACTCGGGTACCCCTCCCCATGGTGGAACAAGACACAACCCATTTTTATTGAAGATTGGTTTATGAGACATAAGAAAATGATGGTTGTGGTAATTTATTATAGTGACAGGTGTATCTTATCACCATTTATAATGAAGAATCGCTCTATATATCAATAAATTCTCACTTTGCTTGTTTTTTTTTTGCATAAAATCAACAATATTTGCTGAACCTTGATGACATTAGGCTTATATAAAAGAAAACTTATGTGCAAAAGTAAGAAAGTAATGATACTAGACATTTAAGAACCTAAAGATGGGACAAAATGTAGAAAACTGCACAATTATGGAAAAATATTTTTTATTTTGACATTTTTATCAGAAAAATATGTCAAAAAACTTACAATACTGGTCCAATATTGCATTTTTATACACCAAAAATTACCTTCGCCATAAGGCTACGAAGTTACATGGAAATTATTATCCCAAGTTTCTCAAAATTTTATAAGCACCAAAACGTATTACCCGTACCCCCTTATTTTTGGAAATAAGAAAAATCACTGCTTTGTCGCTAAATCACGCTATTCTTCAATTGATAATACTTACTCATCGATAAAATTAAAACTTGACACAAGAACAAACTAATTAATCCAGTGCAAGTGAATTTAATGCCACCTTCTTTTCAAATTTTCAGTTTGGTTATGGAATGATGATCAAACCTACTATTTCGTCCAAAACACTGATGAATTTTCTGTCACAATTTTGCAGTTAAAAACCTTATATCATAATTTGCATGTACTTTGATAATATGGAAATTGACTCTGTGTTACAGAAATTACCAACATGCTAGTATTTGGCTATTTTTGGAAAAAAAAAAGAACTTGTCACATAGTCCACCATCTCCAAATAGTTTGCCAATGCTGGCAATGAATGCCATATACTAACACATTAACTACCCACTTTTTTCTCAGGACTCATCATGGCACCATCATTTGTGAATTTATCCATATCCCGTGATCTATCATAACCTTAGGAGATGAAAGCATTGTACATGGAACTTACCCGACCACTGGCACAGTTTATATCTGCCTGTCTGTCTGTTTGTATTTGATGATACAGGGTTGTTACATGATTTGCAACCAAAGCATAAAATTAATCACAAACTGGAACTTACTTTCTCAACTCTGCCATGTTGCGACCGATACCACTGGGCTTTGACGAGCCCGGCGGTATCAGGCGCAGCGTCGCACAGTTGAGAAAGTAAGTTCCAGTATGTGATTTATTATGTCTGGGTGTTAACCCAGACATTTTGTTTTTCCAAGAATTCTTTCTTTCTTTCTTTCTTTTTTTCTTCACGACCAGATTTGTCCGGAGTTTTTCTCAGACCCTACTATTCCGAAATCCACCAAACTTGCCATGGTGACTGACCTACCAGTGAAATTAGGCACACGACTTGGAATAGTCATGATGATTAAATTTATGCAAATGAGGGGCAATTAAAATTTTAAAAGCTCCATATCTTCTTAACTATTGGAGATAGACACAAAGTTCTAACTTACACATATAGGTTGAGACACCTGGCAAATTCAATAGCATGCAAACAAAAGTTGGGGAATTTTAAGGTATGCTAAATTCAGTGAATTTCCCAACAATCCACATTTTGACAAGGGCCTCTGCTGTACTGCATGTTATAAGCCTCCATGGTGCTAGGCAACCATTTTGCATTCATAATACTTGAACCTGTCTCATAGGCAGCCTGCTAGCCATGCCTGCTGGGTTTATGGTTTGAAAGGTTTGGGTCTTATGGCAAATGGGAGGTAGGGGTTGGGTTGGGGGGGGGGGGGAACTCCCAACAACTGTGTAATGAGGTTCTCAAAAAAATACAGAGAATCTCTTTCTGTTCATGCAAGAAACATATCTGATCCATGTTCACACTAATGCTGGACAGAGCTGTAAGTGCACCATGGCTGAGACTGACCAGTCAGAGTTTGCTTGAGGCTAGGAGTCTGCTGGGCTTATCAGTAGTCCCAAGGTATCAGAGGGACTGGAATTCTAGGCAGAACAAGCCAGAGTGTACCCTCTGTTGAAAATAGACTACATACAGAGCTGAGTTTGCTGGACCAATCAAAGTCGGACTTGTAGTCTTCAGTGACTGTTTTCACATTTTGGTGAATTTTGAAAAAGTGTGTGAATTTGTGTCATCTCAATGGACACTTTCATGTCTTTGTTTTCTTGTAACCAGTGAGATGAAGCCTGTTCTTCATAGCCAGTATTGAGTCAGTATAGTGCATGTATGAGTTCACAGGTACATGTTTATGTAGTTTTGTGACAGCATCTGTTTAAATTTGTTTATGTAATAAAGGAACAAAGACAGTTTTGTATTGCATGTACACACATCCCTCTGAATTATAATATGTGTACACTGTACATGCACATATACTCATCAATACTGCTCAGAAGGGCTGACCCTCTCAGGTGTGGACACTTTCTCTGGTCGCGAAGGTGCCCATTGTAGAGAGGTTTCACTCTACAGTGGTACTTGCAATTTAAGACCACCCCTAATGCCAGACAAAAGTGGTCACATAGGACAGGTGGTCTTTCATCTCAGATAAATTAACAAAGAAATAAAAGCCAATGTCTTTCTTTCTGACCAAATTGGTCCAGTTTTTTTTTCAGACACTATTGGAAAAAACCACCAAACTTGCCATGGTGACTGACATAGCCACCCAAATTGTGCATCTCATGTGGAATAGTCATGATGTTTAAAATATTTTGCAAATTTTGGAGGCAACAAAAATTTTAAAAGCGCCATATCTTCCAAGCTATTGCAGATGGACTCGAAATTCCAATGTGCATATATACCTTTGTGACACTTGCCACTATAATGGACAGTATAGTTGTAGAATTTCAAATTATGCTAATGCGGGACATTGAAAAATTTAAAAGTTAAGTATCTCCAAAACTATTGTTCATAGAGATGCCATTGCAAGTTGTAGGATTTTAATTTATGCAAATTAGGTCAATATGCAAAATGTAAGTCTATGATAGCTTAAAATCTATTCTAGAGGTGCCATTTCTACTTCAATTTATGGGTTTGTGGCATAACCCCATCCAATGAACAATAAACCAAAGTTCTGCTAGGCTTATGATTTATGCAAATTAGACAAATACACAAAATCAAAATGTTGAATAGCTTCAAAACTACTATTGAAACTAGTTTCATTCAAACTTCGCTTTATAAGTTTGGGACATGTCCACATCCCTTGAACCAAGAACCAAAGCTGAGCATTGTAATTTATAAAAATTAAGCTAATACACGAAATTTAGATTATGTTGAACAATGGCAAAGTATAGCATTTCAAACTGTTCTCATTTTGAAGGCCCCCAGATAGATTTGCTGTGAAGCAAATCTTGTTTTCTAGTTTAATGCTTTTTTGACAACTACTGGATGACTGAAAACATACATTTATATGATTTGCAACCATTACCTGTTTACTTTTGATTGTATAGTTAGATTATGACAGTTCTGGTAAAAAAAATTAACATTTTAGACCTGCCAGAAAATAAGGGGCGTGGGGTAACTCTTTTCTGTCCAATTTAAATTCTGAGAAAGGTGAGGCTATATTTAGCATATTGCCTTTTAGCTCGACAATTAGGGCAGTTTTTGGTGCATTAAATGTTTTCCTAGAGCAAGGACTTTTAGCGCTGTGTAACATTTTATGCACCGTACAATATCAAATTTGAAGGAATTGTTGCACTAATTTGCCCAAACTTGGTATTTTTCCACATTTTATGACAACAAAACCATGGAAACATCATTTTTACAGTGCTTGCCATATTATTTCAGATACTATGAGCCATATTTGGTATGTTTCTTGAATTTTTTTTTGAAGTTATGCTCAATAGTGTCTTGTATGGAATGATAGTTAAACTGATGACTACTATTTGCAAAGATATGGCTATAAAATACCCCTGTCATCAAATTAAAAGACTACAACCATCATAGTCCAATGCACAATATGCCAATCGTTAATGAAAAATGGCTTGTGAATTGTTCTACCATAGGGAGGGGTATATCCTTAAATAAGCCACTTTTTAGGGTTGGCCACTGGTCCATAGGCACGCATTTTAGATCACATAAACTTGTGTGTAAGGTTTCATACGGTAGACAAAGTTCAATGACAAAACTATTACACGCTAAAGGCAAAGGAAGAATATAAAAGTGATGCACATACTTTACCTAGTGACCCAGTTTTGCTACATGACATGTAGGCCTATACCAGCTCCACCCCCATTCAAGTATATATGAAGTTTTATGTAACAAAATCAAAGCACTAGGGAGTTATAAGCAGAAATCAATTGGTTATATGTATGGAATGTATTTAAGGCCTCGTATATTTCCACGTGTTGTTCCAGGACCTACTATCAAAGTACAAGAAAATTATTACTGTGTGTGTGAAATTTGAACAAATAAACAAAAAGTTCGATGAAGTTATAGCCCCATTTGTATTGCGGAAAGAGTGTAAGGTTTAGGAGTCCGCAAGTTTTTCTAGGTGATTTCGAAGTAATAGGCTCAGCGGTTTTAGAGAAGATTTTTTCAGACACCCCCCCCGCACACACACACACACACACACACACACACACACACAATAATAATAATAATAATAATAATAATAATAATAATAATAATAATAATAATAATAATAATAATAATAATAATAATAATAACAATAATAATAATAATAATAATAATAATAATAATAATAATAATAATAATAATAATAATAATAATAATAATAATAATAATAATAATAATAATAATAATAATAATAACAACAATAATAATAATACAAGTGTGACATATTGAATAAATTTATCAGAGATCCATGCCAAGAAAAGCCATATTACCACACAATATGACGTGCTTCTTGTCAACGGTATTGGATAACATAACACATACAAGCATGTGCACTGGTACCTTAATAATAACCATGCTAACGTGTATTCAAACCTGCCATTGTATAATTGTGAAACTGATTACAAATCAAGAAATTAGAGCAGCCCCCATCCAGCAGATCTTTGTGGGAAGTGAGTCATGCCACGTTCATATCTACTTTGAGAATCAATCATGTGGTTTGGAAGAAGTTGCAAATACAAAGCAAAAAAATCATCAAAAAACACACACACCAAGGGTACCCATAAATGTTCCTGTGCAGCCTCTAAGCATTTGGATTGCGTTTTTGGTGCAGACTTTGTTGAAGATTTGCATGTTTGAAAAGGAAACCCAAAGAATGAATAATTCAGATGGACGGATAGACCTCCAAAGATTTGGCGTTCAGCTAAATACATTCCAGATTTAGCTATATCTCTACCTCATTTTAAACGAGATCGTGATGCTAGAATTCCTCATAAAAAGGGAGCCTGTGCCTAATTGCAGACAATGTTTACATACTGGAACAGCGGAGAACCAAACAATGCCGGCAATGAAGATTGTGCAGAGTTTTATGGATCTGGAGGCGCCAAGGGTAAATGGAATGACTATCCATGTCATGCGTCAAGAAGAATCATTTGCAAAAAATATAAAGGTAGGGAAATTAATTGACGCTTTAATCATATTCTTTCAAGGAGGTCAGATGGTACTCTATGTGCGCCGTGCACAAGAAGAATTCTGCACAAAAATGTAAAGATAAAGAACAATGGTGTAACTAAAATGATAAATTGATACCACGAACTCAGTATATTTGATTTTGGTCAGGAAATCAACACCAAAAGAGGCAGAAAAAATCTGGATTTCGCTTTTCTGATTGGACTGTTGGAACACACCCACACACATTTTTTTTTTATGTCTGCGAAAGGGATTATTATCTTTTATGTAACTACAGGCATGCTGGTACATATATAAAACGTCTTTTTATAAGGCACATAGATCTTACACCTTTATCATAATTCAGACCAGTGAATTAAAAACTCTCTGTACATTTTGTTCAGACGGAAGCTGTCCTAGTGGCTGGCACTCATACAGAGAGAGATGCTACTATTTTCACAGTACTGCTACAACCTGGACACTGGGTAGAGATCTGTGCCGTAACCTGGGAGCCGATTACATCAGTATCGATGATACGACCGAAAACAATTATTTGATGGGTCAGTTTTCCTCTTCCTCAATATTCAATCGTATAAAATCACTAAACCATTTTTAGGTATTGGTTCACCATTCTCTGTTCCTGAGCTTGGGGAGTATAGCTCTGTTTACTTATGTCCAGTCTTTATATATAGGTATATTACTCCACGAAAATCAACTAGTGATCATTGCCATGTGCTTGTCAGAAGAAAATCAGCAACGGTACGGTCTTTTGATGCTTTCAGTGCGAAATAGATTTTCATAACTATCGGTTGCGGTATGAATTTGAAGACCAATTGATAAGATATACTATTGAATATCTAACATGTTTCTCTATCAGACACTTTTCAGTAATGCATGGTCAAAGCTTGTATTTATGAAGAGTTAACGCCTACGATTATGCACAGTTGCAAATTGAACTGTTTGAGAGTAATATATAGCTATTATTTTGCAAAACATCCATGAGACCCGGTCGGCATGCAGTATTCTTTCTCTGGGCTCTGTTTGATTAATCATCCAATGTAAGTTTGTCAGCTGCGGCAAGATGTTTGTTCGAATTCATTTATTGTCATCACCTAGTAGCATGACATCAATCGACCGTCGTTACTGCTATTTTGATCCACAGGTAAAGTTGCCGCCACAAATTACTGGATTGGAGGCAATGACATCGTCACTGAAGGTACCTGGACATGGAAGACTGATGGAGGTTTGGTACGTTTTGTATCACTATAATGATCATGTAGTATGTTCAGCCCTACATGTAGGTTCAAACCAAAATTAGTTCTCTTCTCCCAATTTTTTAAAGGCACTACAAGTCGATTATACAGGTCACATTGTGCGTTTATATTGGCATGTCGAACGAACTGACTCAGTGTACAGCATCTGAAGCGGCAAAACTACTGGATTATAATGCTCACATGTCGTTTTCATTTTCAAGCTCAAATTGAATGGACTCAGATTTGAAATGGTATTACCAGGGGCAAAACACGCGAATTGCGCTCATATGCTGTAAAACTGTCTGTTCATCCGTATCCTGTGACCCACACGACAAATATGGCGGTGTTACTTTGAAGTTCATACAGTAGACACGAAACGATCAGGTCGATAATTCATGAAGTTCCCGGGTTTAATTTAGAATGTAGACAAGAAAGGTTCAGCTCAATTATTTAGTCTTTGTCACTGTTATAGTAATGATCATTGTAGTTGCTGATCGAACATGTGTTCAGGAGATTGTTTGTTTGTCAGCAGATGAATATCAATTGGTTCATTGGAATTTTGCAAATGATGGGACAAAAATAAACAGATACTGGTTTGGTATCAAACGTGTAAAAATTCGTTTCCATTAGGAAGTCAACTCACACTGCCAAAATAATTGCTGTGTTTTTTTCTTTTCCATGTTTGCAAAAGCTACTTTCATCTGTTTTTTGTTTTTTTTTTAAATCTTGAAAATACACGTTTGTGCAGGAACTCTATTTATCAGAGGATATTGTCACAAAATACATTAGATACAAAAATACTGTTCAAATTAATACACTATTGTCTGTGACAGGATCTCGATTTCTAATATTTTTGTTTTGAAAAGAAAGGACACACATTCTGCGGCATTTTATTAATCTTCAATGATTTGTTAACTTTTCTCGTTTTTTCTAGAATAATATTTTCATATAATTCCATCCCGTTTTTTCAAATTGTCTTTCCATTTGTCTGAAATGGTCGAATTTAAACTCTTAACCCAAAGAAGTTTGTTGCTATTGGGAATATATCAGTAAATGCATTAAATGATAAAAAGTACCGTCTTCACATAACAAGTTGTAAACACATTTGACAAACATCATACCACTTCCTCTAAAACACTCTTTCTTCTGCTACTTACATAAAAGGGTTACACCATGAAGTTTTGTTTTCAGTTTTCTTCTTGCCAACATTTGCTCCTTACAGTATGAAAAATTCTTGTCACATCATTTTATCGGGAAAAATTCAAAAATATGTTTATCCTGGCAAGGGAACAGTCTTAGAAGTAAATATTTCCATAGCAATGTAGACTTGATTCCCTGAGAATTGAGATTGACCACGTGGTATTCTCACCCCCCCCCCACGCCGCCACCCACCCACCCACCCACCCACACACACACACACACACACACACACACACACACACACACACAAACGTTGATGTATTGCGTCATAATCCCAAAGGTTTCTATCAAATTCTGTTCATTTGCCAATTTGGTGAATGATAGTCGTCAGCGTACTGTAAAATTTTATCTTTTAATTTTTAATCTTTCTCGTCTGCAGTCACTCCCAATATACTTTTATCTTCCTTCATAGAAATAGCTAAAACTTCAGCACACACACAAAATGGAAAAGGGAGAGAGAACACCTCATGAAGGAGTTTAAGACCCTAAAGTCCTCCCATTTTTTATAATGCAACCATTCATATCAGTATCAAGGTCTTCTATCCATTATCTAGAAGAGATGTTGGTCAAAGCTGAGACCAATTTATTGGATCAGTATAAGCTCTTTTCGTCAGAGAACAAGTAGTTCTCATGTGGCAGCGCATTGTAAAACAACCGATCTGCTTCATAGTGTTTGGTTGTTAACATCTCCTAATCACCTTTTGTGAAGACTAGTTCATATTTCAAATACTATGGCTCAAAACTAAATATTAAGTGAATGTGCAAAGAGAAAAACAAGATTATAATTTAGGGATCCGTTGTTGCGGAGTGATACTTTTATTTCAAATATTTGAATTCGGGAGCTCAGAAAGTAGCGTTATCGATATCCATTGCGTGCGCGGAAAATGACCATATTGTACAATCAATTTCTTTTGAACAAAAGCAAAACATTGGGTCCCCGTGTACCTCAATGAAATATATTTTTTCGAGTTTACAAACTTTTCTCGTGAAAAGATCAAAGATCAAAGATCAGTTGGATCCTTTCGCAATGCGTGGCGCCTTTAAAGCTCATCACAAAATGTTTATGTTTGCATGTGAAAAAGTACATATCGAGACAAAATCAATGTATGAAATTTTATGGAGGCGAACACAGAAACACAGACACAGATCCTTGAGCACACATTCGGTGTAAAACTAAGGACTCTCTCGTACGTTTGGGGACGTTTGGCTGGCTGTAGCTTACTGTGAATAGAAGCGACAAAAAAAGCAGATGAAAAAATAAGTGATAAAATGTAATACAAAATAATATCCCTGCGTCCACTTTCAACTATTTTCAGAGTTATAACAGATGGGGATCCGGACAACCCGACAACAGCAATAATGAGGATTGCGGGGAGTTCTACAAGTCTGGCAGTACATGGTATTGGAATGACAACAACTGTGCTAACTCCAACCATTATCTGTGCAAGAAAGCAATTCGTAAGTACCAACAGAACAGTAAAACCGGCTGAAGTTTATATTATATACTGGAACATGACAGCCTTATAAAAGCAAAATCTAAAACCCGTAAATTCGCCAATAACTCAAAAATGGAACTATCGGATAATTTTTGACTGGCTGTGTAATGACAATGAAAACGGGTTCTCAGTGTATTGTTCATATCCACTGTGTTTCTCTTTCACAACGTGCTTTGGAACCTTCGTCCAGGCATGTCTTTGAGCTGCCTGTCACCTGGCACACTGGACAGACGAGACGCTCCATCAACAAGCAGGCTCAACAATTATGCATTGTCACAACTAAGCTTTTGTTGCATATCTGTTGCATATAAATGAAAGACAAATATGTAGCAATGATAAAAAAAAATGCGCTAATTGGTTATTGCCTATCTTCTCAATGTTCAATGAAAAGCATTGTGCGTGCTCAATTGGCTGGTTGATTATGAATGCGACTTAAGAACGACGATGTTGATTTTGTTATCTTTTGGACACATTTCAGCCTTCTCTGAAAAAAAAAAAGATCTTTGAACGTCTTGGAAATCATATTGATCAAACCAGCATAGTGTGCAAGCAGAGAGTTTTAACCGCCAATGGATGAACAATTTACATAATTTGTTTATTTATTTATTTATTTATTTATTTATTTATTTATTTATTTATTTATTTATTTATTTATTTATTTATTTATTTATTTATTTATTTATTTGTATTTATTTATATTTGTTTAAACTTATTTATATTTATTTTATTTATATTTATTCACATTTATTTACATTTATTTTTATCCTTATTTATTTATATTTATTTTCATTTATTCATTTATTTTTATTTATTCATTTGTTCATTTATTTATTTATTTATTTGTTTATTTAGTTAGTTAGTTAGTTAGTTAGTTAGTCAGTCAGTCAGTCAGTTAGTTAGTTAGTTAGTTTACAGGAAAACTTCCCTTTACAGCGGGGTACCGATGGAAGGGGGTAAATTCCATGATGCGTCCAATATATATATACAAGTAATCCGTCATCCTTATTGACACAGATAATATGTATATGTTAAAATTAAGTATATATAATTAATAATTCGTGATTTGTGTCCTCCGCCCCAAAACTAGAGATAAAGCACTCATTGGGACAAAACTCTAGAAAGCGTAAAGACAAGTACATTATGCATGTTACATATATACAATGTAGAACATAAAGCTTCCATTGGTATAATCATTAAAAAAGAGGCATTACCGCTGTATGTATATACAAATCAAATTACAAAATTGTCAATTCACCATGATTGCATATTTATGGAGATGTAGGTTTATATTGGGGGGACCCCCAGCAGAGTGACGGGGGGGGGGGGGGCAAGCCGCACAGGCGTAACAAGTACGCCGCATCGGATACCGGCTCTCCTGGTTTGACTCCATCTATATACAATATAATACAAATCAGACCAGACGAAAACATACTATGTATCTACATATATTTATAGGGTCCCTTCCACAAATGCTCTTCTCACCTTCCGGACCTTTGTTATGTATTTTTTTGGTTGCTGCACCAAAAAGCCACCCCACTTCATCCCCATGATCGAAAGCAAGATCACCAAGCACCAGAGACAATTTAGAGATAAGGGAAGACGCAGCAAACATTTCCCAGATGTACCTTTCGTTACCCCCTTTATGATTTGTTTTCTAACCATTTCCAAATTTCCTGCCGAATTTAAAGTAGGTTTGGGCACAAAAACATAATATGTTGCAGATTTTCTCGACCATTGTGACAGAGTGGGCAGTTACTATCTGTGACTTTTTTCCATCCTAAAAGATCCTCTTGAATCCCAAGACATCCGGTTCTTGCTTCAATTTTAAACGTGCATTTTCGAAATATTCATGGTAAATAAATATTTTTCTCCGAATGAAGATCTCTTCAAGATTCTATAGTTTGACAAAGATACTTTGTTGTCGATTATGCTGAAAACTCTGTGTACATGATTATCAGTGCTTAATTTCTTGAACGAAAGGATCCAGTCTCCATCTCGACCATAGATTGTATTGTCAAACCCACTTCTGTATAAATTTTCCCGATCTCTTTCAAATATAGCCACGAAGAATAATTCCCATTCTGATATGATGTTTCCATTTCTTTAAACACCTTTTTACATAACCTTGATTCATCGATGCCAAACTTTAAACGATGGAAATATTTGATCCTGGATAGGTCTAAATTATGTGCAAACGGCAACCATCCAAATTCACCCAGCGTAGCTTTAATAGCTGGTGTCGCACTTATACGCATGATTGACCTGGCAGCCGAATACTGAATGGACCTTATAACGGTATTGCTTTCTTGTGTGTCACAGAGCCAAACCGCAGACCCTTGAGCTAGCGATAGTATCATTAAGTACTTCCATATGCTATTTCCTAAGAAATTCTATTATTACTCTCATGGCCTGCCAAAATACCACTCAAATAAATATTGAGAGGTTATGCCTTGGGCTTCAGGTATTGTTTGATATGAGCACTGTCTACCAGACTTCTAGTAAAAATAACCTCTAGGTACCTTAAGTTTTCGCATTCACAAATGTGCAAATTACCTAGTTTCCATCTTTTGTCTTTATCAATCCTTTTGCCAATGACCATAATTTTTACTTATCACCATTAAACTTCTCCCCTCACTTCTCAGTAAAAAATGTGCAACATTAAGCATTTTCTGTAATTTAGCTTCACTATCTTCCAGCAGTACAACATCATCATAGAAAAGAGCTGACAAGAGTTCGTTTCTGAATAAAATACCAAGGTTTTTATCAAACAACATTCTTTCTAGATATGTCATTGCTATTGAGAAGAGCGTTAGTGACATTATGCATCCTTGTTTCACACCAATGATAACCTCGAACCATTCACTCTTATATGGACTAAAAAGTCCCTTATTTTCAACTTTTTCATACAGATTATAAACAAGGCGCAATGCCTTACCTTGAATACTATTTTTCCAGAGTGAGTGAAACAATCGGTCTCTATTGACGGTGTCAAATGCTTTACTTGTGTCTAGGAGAGCTTACCATGTTTCTTGTTTTTGATCTTTTCTTAAACTGCACAGCCCTTTCAATACAAACACTTGATCTTCTAACCTTCGGTCTTTCCGATATGCACCATGCAGTTCTCCCAAAACATCATGACTTTCAAAGTGCTTCATCATTTGACGCTCAGCTACAGATGCAAACACTTTATATACATTGGATGTTAGAGTGATACCCCTATAGTTTCCCAAATTTTCTTTATTACCTTTCTTATGTAATGGTTCTATAATACATCTAACACAACTGTTCGGGAAGCGCTCCAAAAGTTTGAAATAATAAAACATTTCTGCAAGAGATATTACAAGATGATGCCTCCGTATTTCAAGAATTCATTAGGAATGCCATCAGCTGCATATGACTTATTGTTATTAAGCTTTTCAATGGCATAGTAAACAGAATTCTCATTTATGACAATATCAGTAAGGCTGTTGCCATTGCTTGTACATGAAAGTAAATTACGAACATCTTCCTTCATATTATCATGATTTTGAGTTTCCGTGTCAGTTTTTTTCCAAACTTTGCCAATATTCGCCTAGTATCTTATTTATCTCTTTATGGTCATCAATAATAGCCTCTGTATATATTAGGATGTCGTATCCTCAGGGGATGCTTCAGGTTACCATTCATACGTTTTAACATACGCCAGTAAGCACGGGTATTTTTTGTACCTTTCTGAGAATTTAAGGTCATAATTTTTACTTGACTGTTCACTCTTTTCTCTCTAAATCTATCATGAACCAGACGTTTTCTTCAAAGATATTCCTCCCAAATTGTTTGCAGACTATCATTATCTATATATCCATGGCAAGCCCAATATCTGAATAATCTATTGGCGTCTCTGCGGCTTTCAATAAGACTTTTAATGATTGGATCAAAATTTTGCTTCTTACATCTCTTACCGATTACCCTGTCTGCAGCCTGTGTGATCAAAAGTTTCCAATTCTCCCAAGTATCATCTACTGAAAGGAAATCATTACAATTCCAGGATACCAGTTCACTGTTTAGTTCTAGTTCAAAAGCAGACCAATCGGTATTATTAATATTCCATTTCGTGTATGGCTGACCTCTTGTGAAACTGGATTCAGAACGGGTATTTTGTGAAAATGGATGAAAAATAATATTTAAAGTATTATGGTCACTGCCAATGTGCATTGTCCCAGCTTCGTCAATGTACACTGCACGCACCTCTTTGCACAATATATCGTTACACAATACGTGGCCAATGGTAGATTTGCGACTGACCCAATACCAAGTGTATTCACCAGAGCACCCAGGGTAACTATTCATAACGTAAAAACCAGATGTGTTGATGATATTCTGTGACAAATCACCATTAAAACTGGGCCTGGCACAATCTCTGTACTGAGGAAGTCTACCATTAAAATCACCATATAAAATAAAATCATGGCCTCTGCAGTTAAGAGGGGATATATTTTCCAAAATTTCATTTCCTAATGTAGTACTCTGTTCATTATTAACATTGTCATTGGGAATGTATGTGGTACCGATGATAATAACTCGAGAACCTATTTTGATTTTTATTCACAATCTTTCAAACTCGTCTTCTCGGCTATTAAAAACATTCTCGTTAAGGATCTCGATGTCTTTTTTTAATTAAAAAACCTATATCGCCACCGTTTGCCTTCATATGCTTGATCTTTGCTTGCCCACCCAATTATTATCTTCCTGCATATCATTGAATAGGTCATTAGACTCGTTCTTATGGAAAGTTTCTACCATGCCATATATGAAAAAAGTTCTTTGTCTAAAAGGCTTCTTAGTTCTGTCATTTTGGCTATTCCAAGATTCTGTACATTACAGAAGGCCGCTGATAATGAGCCATTTTTAGACACTTTATGTTTTGCCTCCTCGTTTGTGACGTCTGCGTTTAGGGAACCCGTCGGCACTCCCTTCTTCGCCGACCCTCTAATGGGAGTTCAGCCTTTCCCAGCATTTGGAAAATTGATATATCATTAAAACTAGAAGCTTCAAATTGTTTTCTTTTTTTTTTTCTTTGTTGTTGTTGTTGTTGTTGTTGTTGTTGTTGTTGTTGTTGTTGTTGTTTTTGTTTTGGGTTTTTTTGGTGTGTTCTTTTTAGCACAATTCACTAAAGCGTTTACCATTAGCAGACTGATTTCCGTCTCATACCCATCGAGTTGATAAATAGCACAGATGAGGTTGGCTTTTCGCCGTTATTGTATCAAATTTAACAATCACAAATTTTCCGCTGCGGGGCGCAACTGTGTGTCTTCTTCATTGTCAAATAGCTAAGCTGTTTTCTATCCTCAGTCCGTTGTCTATGTAGTCATACAAAATGAACACAGACGCATGCAGCTTTAGACGGTGTAATCCATAGTCTTTTACATCATTATTGGTCGTACTTATTTTATGGGGTATACGAATGTCATTGACATGTGAACATTTAACTTTGAAGCGTACTGTGGTAACCCAGGATCGGTGTCCTCATCCTCTAGGTCCGGGACAAGCTACTTTCAAGATGATAAGGTGACGTACACGTGTAGCACGGGCTACGGACCAGGTGGGAAAATCACCTGCCAATCAAACTCCAAGTGGACGACTAAACCGAGCTGTACTAGTGAGTAGTATGATGTCGCCTTATAGACAGGCTGTCTTGCTCTTTGCTTATACATGCACAGATAGCATATATTCATATCTTGTGGCCAAGTTTCTTTGTATAATTGGGTTTCTTTCAACTGGAAATATGAATGTTCTTATTCTTCAAAAACAGGTACGCCAATTTTCTGATGAACGCAAACGATACCCAACAGGAAATCTTACTTCACCCTTGTCTATGGTCGCTGTGATACTGAAAAAAGACAATGATCGACTTATGATACAGCCAGATCTCGTTCTTAACTACGAGCTAAACAAACGTACAATAAACAAGTATCGACGGATGCTACGATAACGAATTTTCAGCATGTAGCCTAAATGAAATGTAATTAATTCCAGAACCGTTTGAAACACCTCCTGTGAGTCCGCTATGGTTTCAAGCGATTCTGAATTAACATGTAGGAGTTCTCCAATAGAACGCATTTTAAAGTGCTATTCTTCTATTGTTCTCTGAATTGTTCTGGAACTGAAATACAATTTTCTAATCTGTAATAATACCATATAGGTCGACAGGGAGGCAGGGAGGTAGGTAGGAGATGCTTGCATTATAGGCATTCGTTTTATATGTTTGACGCAGTGTGTATAGGTATGACTCTCGGTTATTATCTTGGCAGAGGTGAGCTGCGGCGATCCAGGTACTCCAACAAATTCTGCAAGGAGCGGTTCCACATTTACATACGGAGCTTCAGTGTCCTACTCTTGTAAAACTGGTTACTACCGAACGGGTGGCAGCACTTCCCGATCTTGTCAGTCGAGTAAATCATGGAGCGGATCTGCAATTTCCTGTGCCCGTGAGTATGGTCAAAAGAACTGCATATCAGTGGTTGAAAACTGATCACGAAGTTCAACTTCCTCCGTCCTTGGACTAATGAGGGTCCACTTTGTGCAGGCTTGGCATAGCGGCGATATTTTAAAACCAAAAAAAAAAAAAAAAAGTACCACATCTTTGAACCGAAGGTCATTTACTGATGTAGCCAAATGATATTCACCACACAATGACGTCTTAGAGGCCATCTCCAACTTTATTTTAGTTATATGTGGAAAATAACCATGAAACAAAAACAAACAAAAAGTGCCACAAACACAAGCAAGAAATACACTTATGGGCGAAAATGTGTTTCACGCAACAGAGATCATGACCTTAGTAAATCAAGGTCAAACTTGCACATAGTATAGTTCACAAGTTTCAAAAATAATCGTCATTGTCATTTGTGGTGGAAATTAAAATCGCTTGTAGGCATTTTTTTGTAATATGAGTTGGTTATAAAGAAAAACTGATTGTTGAAACCAGGTGGATTTGATCTTGAACGTAAGGTCACATGCATGTATGTGTTGGTGCATATCGTCTTTGTAAGAGAACAGGGTTTGGGGGCAAAATTATGTGGGGTATTATATGGTGATATGCAAAAAGTTAAAAGTTCAATGAGAGAACCATCTTTTCTGCTATCAGAAGTACAAAACAGTCCAAATAGAATAGAAAATGTGCGAAAAAAATGCTCCTGTATAGGTAAATCAAGGTCACTCAAAAATATATGTGCACGTTTACAACATCCTCAAATGACTAATGACAAGGTTCAGCAAGTGTATGAAGATTTTGTGAAGACACGGAAAACATATAAATTATTAGGCGGCCATTTTTATTTTGGCATCTGGCGGCTGGGTGTAAATTATCGTCTCCTTTAAAGATTTTGCTTAAATTTCATGTCAATAGAAAATGTTTTTGCTGAGTTTTTTAGGGAAGACCGGATGAAAATATGGGGTCTTTTTATTTCCGATTTCAAATGAGTTTTTCATCTTAAACAAGCCAAAACTTTAAATAAAGGTTGGCTTGGCCCTTTCTGTACGTGCTCTATTTGCTATCAGCCCTATGTCCCCCGCCCAAGCTTTGCCTTGAAGTAACATGAAAGTGCGCAGTCTGATCGTACACCAGACCCTTTACGCCTTGTAGTACTGAACATGTCAATTTCAACTACTGATAGCACATACAGTATATTTTCATTGTATTCATTTTGCAGTCTTGTTTTTATCATGTTACATCATTTTGTCAGAAAATGAGGTGGCAGTTGTTTTTTTTTACTGACTTGTGGACCTACCTCAAAGTGAGGTAAATCATGGCATACGTTAGGTTAGGGTAGGTTAGTGTAGGAACTAGATACATTTTTTTACCGTATTTCATTCACAGTGAACATAAATTAATGGGACTGGAAGCAAGCTATAGATAAGCTTATATTAATTCCGCTTCCTACACACATAACACAGTCCGTCACAATGAACATTATTAGGATATATCATGATATTACATGATGTATGACATATGATAGGTAAACTATGATACCATATGACATCATATTATACCTTAAAGATCTTTTGAGTGTAGTATTTGCGAATTTAAAAAAGGCTGATCAATTTCATTGAAAAGGCTAAATATGTGTCTAAGGTAAGCTAAGGTCAACGTTCTGCACAACCAAATTCTTCTGATGTTGACACCCTGGACGTTGTCTACAGATCCGTGTGGTTAGCTGAAGAAATTTGCTGTCAAACAAATAACTATTGCGTCTACATTCTTGGTAAAGATATGAATTAATCTTGCAAATATAGTTCCTGGCTTAATGTAAATCTAAGCTATAGTCAGGTGATTTAATTAAAATTCTTATTCGGCCTAGGTCGGTCAGGTTCTTTTTAGAGGGAGGGAGAGAGAGAGAGAGAGAGAGAGAGAGAGAGAGAGAGAGAGAGAGAGAGAGAGAGAGAGAGAGAGAGAGAGAGAGAGAGAGAGAAGAGAGAGAGAGAGAGAGAGGGAGAGAGAAAGCAAACTCAGTAATTGTGATCCCAATATCACCAACTAAGAATATTATGCACATATATGAATGCTAATACCTACTTACCGTTAAACCACGTTCCACAGGTATAAGTTGTGGTGATCCTGGTACCCCGTCCCATACGTCACGAAGTGGCTCAAGCTTCTACTACAACGATAAAGTGACATACTCATGCAAATCTGGGTACCAGCTGGCTTCCGGTAGCACTGCAAGGACATGTCAATCTAGCAAAGCTTGGAGTGGTTCAGCGCCTTCTTGCACAAGTATGTGTGTATGTGAGAAATTACCAATTACAAAAAAGTTGTGTACCAAGCCTATGACTTAACAGATAAGGTGCCGATGCAATTTTTTTATGACGTTTCCAAAGCAATGAGCATAATTGTGAACAGTTATTCGATCAGTGTTTAAACTTTGTCAGATATTAACATTTAGACAATTACCATTGTTTTCTTTAAAAGTAACGAGAAAAAAGAATAAAAGTGCTTGCTTCGCGTTTGGCTACCTAATGCTTTATTTTCTATAAAATTTCTATTTTCATTCTTCTGCGTTTCAGGAGTGAGTTGCGGAAATCCTGGTACCCCATCTAATTCCATTAAGTCTGGCTCAGCATACCTTTACACAGACAAGGTAACCTACTCATGTGCTACCGGGTACCAGACAACAGGGGGTAGTGCAAGCCGTACATGTCAAACTAACAAGGCGTGGAGTGGAACTGCTTTTGTCTGCGCAAGTATGTTGAGGTTCCAGCGATCATGATCCCAGAGTTACAAACAATTGTTTTGCGACATGTTGCCACCAATAAAGACAAGGAATAAAAAAAACAAGGTTGCCAGTTATTGTCGCTCGTAAGAGTCAGTAATAGTATTTCAGTGGTACTTGTGGAGAAATTGTTTTAAACAAATTGTTCTCTGCTGTGTAAAACATGAGATGTGCATGACCACCCCCAAAATGTCAACATGGTCCAATACTGAAAAAAATGCCAGCAATAGCGTTGGTTGTGTTTCTTGTGGTCTTTGCTTGTAGAGTGTGCCATGTGTAGTATGTGTGTATGTATGTTTTGTGACCATAGAACACACCAACAATCATGAATAGCAATTTCACAATGCTTTCACTCTTTGATAACGTTTGATGGCTTAAAGACCGATATAGCGATAAAAAAGCGCGACGGTGCGTCAATACTCCTTCTGATTATACTCCTTCTGATTATACCTCCCTGGTTTGACGCAGTGTGCATACGTATGACTCTGGATTATTATCTTGGCAGAGGTGAGCTGCGGCGATCCAGGTACTCCAACAAATTCTGCAAGGAGCGGTTCCACATTTACGTACGGAGCTTCAGTGTCCTACTCTTGTAAAACTGGTTACTACCGAACGGGTGGCAGCACTTCCCGATCTTGTCAGTCGAGTAAATCATGGAGCGGATCTGCAATTTCCTGTGCCCGTGAGTATGGTCAAAAGAACTGCATGTCAGTGGTTGAAAACTGATCACGAAGTTCAACTTCCTCCGTCCTTGGACTAATGAGGGTCCATTTTGTGCCGGCTTGGCATAACGACGATATCTTTAAACCAAAAAATACCACATCTTTGAAGCAAAGGTCATTTACTGATGTAGCCAAATGATATTCACCACACAATGGCGTCTTAGAGGCCATCTCCAACTTTATTTAAGTTATATGTGGAAAATGACCATGAAACAAAAATAAACGAAAAATGCCGCAAACACAGCCAAAGAAATATACTAGTGGGCGAAAATGTGTTTGAAGCAACAGATACCATGACCTTAGTAAATCAAGGTCAAACTTGCTCACAGTATGGTTCAGAGTTTGAAAGACAGTCGTCATTGTCATATGTGGTGGAAACTAAAATCGCTTGTAGGCATTTTATTGTAATATCAGTTTGTTGTAAAGACAAACTGAAAGTTGAAATCAAGTGGATTTGATCTTGAATATAAGGTCATATGCATGCATGTATTGGTGCATATCGTCTTTGTAAGAGGGCAGGATTTGGGGGCAGAAATGTGTTCCACAATTGTAGGGTATAATGTGGTGATATACAAAAACGTAAAAGTTCAATGAGAAAATAATCTTTTGAGCTATCAGAAGTACAAAACAGTCGAAATAGAATAGAAAATGTGCGAAACAATGCTCCCGTATAGATAAATCAAGGTTACGCAAAAATTTATGTGCACGTTTACAACATCTTCAAATGACTAATGACAAGGTTGAGCAGGTGTATGAAGCTATTTGCCAGATTTTGCGAAGACAAGCAAAACATGTAAATTATTAGGCGGCCATTTTATTTTGGCATCTGGCGGCTGGATGTAAATTATCGTCTCCTTTAAAGATTTTGCTTAAATTTCATGTCAATAGAAAATGTTTTTGCTGAGAATTTTAGGGAAGACCGGATGAAATTATGAGGTCTTTTTACTTCCGATTTCAAATGAGTTTTTCATCTTAAACGAGCCAAAAAAAAAATAATAATAAGTAAAGCTTGGCTTGGCCCTTCTGTACGTGCTCTATTTGCTATCAGCCCTATGCCCCCCGTCCAAGCTTTGCCTTGAAGTAAGCATGAGAATGCACAGTCTGGTCGTACACCGGCCCATTGCGCCTTGTAGTACTGAACATGTCAATTTCAACTACTGATAGAACATACAGTATATTTTCATTGTAGTCGTTTTGCATTTTTGTTTCGATCATGTTTCATCATATTATCAGAAAATTATGCCGCAGTGTTTTTTACTGACTTGTGGACCTACCTCGAAGTGAGGTAAATCATGAAATACGTCAGGCTAGGCTAGGTTAGTGTAGGAACATGATATATATTTTTTAAACATATTTATTTCAGAGTAAAAATAAATTAATGGGATTGGAAAACAAGCTTAAGGCTACATTTTCATGTGTACATTATTTTTACACGTATGCGTCAATCCGTACATGTGCTTCGCGTCAATAATAATAGACGTATTGGTTTTTCCTTTTGGATGTCTCCGTTTCTCCATGACGCGTATCTTTTGTACCCTGTGACCATCTGGGCAACTTGACGGGAAAACACCCGTAAAGTGACGTCATTTCATGGAGAAACCCATCCGTCATGTGTCCGCGTACGTGACCAATCGCTATCCTGTGCGATAACAAATGAACGTATACGTGCACGCATACGTCTATGCGCAGATCAACGGACAAATGGAAACATTACAATGGAAAGGAAGTGAAGCGAAAAAATAGACGGACGACGAAGACGGATGATGAACTGATAAACGTACACATGGAAACGTAGCCATAGATTAGCTTAAATCAATTACGCTCCCTACACACATAACACAGTCCGCCACAATGAACATTATCGGGATATATCATGATATTACATGATGTATGACATATGATAAGACATATGATAGGTAACCTATGATACCATATGCATCATATTATACCTTAAAGATCTTTTGAGTGTAGTATTTGCGAATTTAAAAAAGGCTGATCAATTTCATTGAAAAGGCTAAATATGTGTCTAAGGTAAGCTAAGGTCAACGTTCTGCACAACCAAATTCTTCTGATGTTGACACCCTGGACGTTGTCTACAGATCCGTGTGGTTAGCTGAAGAAATTTGCTGTCAAACAAATAACTATTGCGTCTACATTCGTGGTAAAGATATGAATTAATCTTGCAAATATAGTTCCTGGCTTAATGTAAATCTAAGCTATAGTCAGGTGATTTAATTAAAATTCTTATTCGGCCTAGGTCGGTCAGGTTCTTTTTAGAGGGAGGGAGGGAGGGAGAGAGAGAGAGAGAGAGAGAGAGAGAGAGAGAGAGAGAGAGAGAGAGAGAAAGAAAGAGAGAGAGAGAGAGAGAGAGAGAGAGAGAGAGAGAGAGAGAGAGAGAGAGAGAAAGCAAACTCAGTAATTGTGATCCCAATATCACCAACTAAGAATATTATGCACATATATGAATGCTAATACCTACTTACCGTTAAACCACGTTCCACAGGTATAAGTTGTGGTGATCCTGGTACCCCGTCCCATACGTCACGAAGTGGCTCAAGCTTCTACTACAACGATAAAGTGACATACTCATGCAAATCTGGGTACCAGCTGGCTTCCGGTAGCACTGCAAGGACATGTCAATCTAGCAAAGCTTGGAGTGGTTCAGCGCCTTCTTGCACAAGTATGTGTGTATGTGAGAAATTACCAATTACAAAAAAGTTGTGTACCAAGCCTATGACTTAACAGATCAGGTGCCGATGCAAGTTTTTATGACGTTTCCAAAGCAATGAGCATAATTGTGAACAGTTATTCGATCAGTGTTTAAACTTTGTCAGATATTAACATTTGGACAATTACCATTGTTTTCTTTAAAAGTAACGAGAAAAAAGAATAAAAGTGCTTGCTTCGCGTTTGGCTACCTAATGCTTTATTTTCTATAAAATTTCTGTTTTCATTCTTCTGCGTTTCAGGAGTGAGTTGCGGAAATCCTGGTACCCCATCTAATTCCATTAAGTCTGGCTCAGCATACCTTTACACAGACAAGGTAACCTACTCATGTGCTACCGGGTACCAGACAACAGGGGGTAGTGCAAGCCGTACATGTCAAGCTAACAAGGCGTGGAGTGGAACTGCTTTTGTCTGCGCAAGTATGTTGAGGTTCCAGCGATCATGATCCCAGAGTTACAAACAATTGTTTTGCGACATGTTGCCACCAATAAAGACAAGGAATAAAAAAAACAAGGTTGCCAGTTATTGTCGCTCGTAAGAGTCAGTAATAGTATTTCAGTGGTACTTGTGGAGAAATTGTTTTAAACAAATTGTTCTCTGCTGTGTAAAACATGAGATGTGCATGACCACCCCCAAAATGTCAACATGGTCCAATAATGAAAAAAATGCCAGCAATAGCGTTGGTTGTGTTCTTGTGGTCTGTACCTGTACTGTGTGCCATGTGTAGTATGTGTGTATGTATGTTTTGTGACCACAGAGCACACCAACAATCATAAATAGCAATTTCATCACACTTAACGTTTAATGTAGTTAGTCTGACATTAAGGCTAGTTTCCGGCCTGTCTACAATATTGTTGTCGGGCAAACACGGTGGATTTCTGTTCACGTCTTTCAATATATTAAAACTGTTCGTTGCGCGCTAGACCCAGCTTGGCCACTACTGCATGCGTAATATGTGTATGTTATGCTCACTCACATGATGCATACGCATACAGGTTTAGGTTCAATTTATCTTCACATTTGAACTGAATATATCTTAATATTTTTCTCACTTTAAAACGTCTTTTTTGCTGATCAGGGAAGAACTGTGGGGACCCCGGCTCTGTGGCATACAGTTCTAAATCTGGCAGCAGCTTTAAATATGGAGACAAGGTAACCTACACCTGCATAACTGGGTATGAAATAAAGCAAGGCACAAGACAGCTTACCTGCCAAGCAGATACGAAGTGGAGTGGATCAGCTCCAGTATGTGGAAGTAAGTTCTGATAGTTTTGGGAAATATAACAATGTTCGGCAATCACTGGTGAACACGCATATCACAAACCTGAAGAGTTTATGAAAAAGCAGTGGCAAAATTACTTTTTTTCGACGCTTAAATAAGTGAGATCATTCCTTGGAGACATTTCCTGTGATATATACGAACACGCACGTACATAATGTAAGTACGTAGTTTGGTGTCCATACGTATGTACGTGTGTCTGTTTGTGTGTGTGTGTCTGTTGTACATGAAAACACTATCAGAGTATGAATATCGTGGTACAATCTGTTCAGTTTTTTGCAAATCGTTAAGTTATGCTGTAGTAAACATATTTTTGGTGTATGATGTATTTCTCAGGATGTAGATACTGCCGACGTCAAAAAGGTTTTGGAACCAGGAATTCATTTTCCTTGCTTTAAAAAATCTACGTTAATTTCTTTCTGTTAGGCTTGATGCAATACAAATCCCAAAACCCCTTAAATCAACTTTGAAAACATAATTGAAAGTCTTACAGTCTTAACACGGAGATCAGTCGCTTGTGCTGGTCGTTGACTCCTCATAAGGAACTTTTGGCACCTGCCTCAAATTATCAGTTTCATTCGGATTCATCCATGACTTAAAATAAAGGATTATTACTAACACAGGAATAATCTAATAATTAATGTACTGAGGATAACCTCTTGATGAATGATTATTTTAAAACTGATTGGCACAGAATTCTGAAGATACACGGTTTTATTAGTGTGGCATTACCAGATGGTCGTATTTGTTCGACCAGCTGTTGTGCAGATAAGGTTGGGCCATGCTTATTGGCCCAGAGGTTCGACGGTGCTTCATTCGTCCAGCTGTTGGGATTCCAACGTGCTTATTTGCCCAGCTGTTGTTTCAGTAAGGTGCTGCTGTACATTATGTGCAAGCCTGTTGTGCCGGTAAGGTTTGATCATGCTTTAGGTGCGCAGCTGGTGTAGGAATAGGATTTTGCTGTGCTAATTTTTTACCCAGCTGTTGAGCCAATAAGATTTTGATCGCAGCATCTATCTGGCCAGCTGTTGAGCCAATAAGATTTTGATCGCAGCATCTATCTGGCCAGATGTTGTGGCAATAGGATTTGACCGTGCTTCGAACTCTTGCAATCATAGAGTATTGGTGTTGCAGGAATATTTGGCTCAGAACCATTCCAGTTTTTCCTTAGTGATACAGCATTTGCCACCGTATTTCATCATTGAATTCTAAATGCGGTATTTTGGCCATGCTTTCTTTAATGGTAGTTTAAACAGGAAACGAGTACATTTTGCACATTACCAGTCAAATAGTACAGGCGAGGCTAGTTAGCATGATAAGGGGTAATATTTAAAATAGAATTGTATATTATTCATACGATACAATATCCATTGAAGATCTCTCAGATAAGCAGAAAATTCCATAGAGTTCTTTCGTGAAAGTTTTAGAGTATAAACAGAGGTTGGAGCAATAACAGATGGGAATCACAATGCTAAGATAAATTTAGCACATGGACACTAAGACAATGAAAACAGTGGCGGACACCTTTCTCTGTCTCGTAAAAATTAATACGAAATATTCTCAGTGAATTGTATGTAGATTGTGTAAGGAAAGCCGTGCTATATTGTTTCAGAGGTGGGCTGTCCCAAACCGACAATTCCAAGTGACCAGTCTTGGTCCTTCTCGGGCAGTGACTTTACCTATGGGGCCAAGATCACATTCGCATGCAGCAGTGGCTACGAACACAAGTCAGGTGCCCTCACAAGGACTTGCGGATCCACAAAGCAATGGACCGGAGCTACCCCTGTGTGCGGAAGTACGTTTGACATTGTTCCCCTTAATGTGGATGGTAACTTAATGAGCAACTATTTTTTCAGTTATCTGCATGTTTGCAAAATAATTCTGTCACATATAGTAATAGTCTTGGTGGGATTTATAATTGTTGGCACATTTGTTTCATCTGGATCACGTAACGTGCCGCCATATATTATTTGAACTTTCAAGATGATCACCAGTATATCTCTGTACAGAAGGGAGTGGAATAGTTGGAGATTGGACCTGTATCTGGTGGCTGTCCCTATCAATTCTATCAATTTTGGGCACTGTGATATCTGTGAACTAGCTAAATTGTGTCCTTTAATTTTTTGCTTTTATAAACAAAATGCACCAACACACAATAAAGTGTTTGCCTGCATGCAATACCTAATGTCAAGGAATGAATGTTTAATGAAACATTTTTGTTGGCCAGACCGAATTTTCATGATGGAGTGACACGAGCAAGCAGATGCACTGTGCTTGCACATGTATTAGAAACAAACAACTTATGACTGCTGTTTCTTGTCCTATCTCTAAATGGTCTTATAAAATTACTCTGGTTTCTTAATTACCTCTCTTACAATATAAACTATATCGGCATCTGCCTGCTGCAAGCTTTGATTATGAACAGTTCATTATTGAAATTGGCATGGAGACTTTTTCTTCACAGGGCAAGGCTATGTTGCTTAGTATTAACACATATTTTAGGACAAATAATCATACGTTAAATCCAGTTTTAGTCGGTGTTTATATAAAGTACTCCACAACGAGTGTCGGTCTCATTGTAAAGTCTCGTGGACCATCTGAAAAGAAATAAACGATGTGGGTGCTCGATCTTTCACATACTACTAAAATGGAAAACTGCTTCGTTATATTGTAAGGTCCTTAATTTAGATAAGGTACATCTGGGGACGAATGCACACAGAGGAAAGTTTCGAAACACTGTGAATATGTGGACGAGTAAAGAAACTTGCGTATTCTGTGTCCTAACATGCAAGATTTCAAACTCGGTTGTCCATGTAAAGTAGAATATTGTTCTCGAAAAAGTGTGGAATTAAGTAGTCAAATTCTTTAATGACCTCTATTATGGCTAAGGACGTAAAGCTATACTTATGAACACATATACATCGTTAATGTATACATGTACTTGTACACCCCTATGTACCATATATCTAATAGCATTTCATAGTTACAAATCGAACGAAACATTCTGTTTAAGCAAGGAAATGATAACTCATCAAAAGCAACCATGCCTATTCTGGCTACACCAGCGTTGTTGATATGTTTGACCATAGAGCTACCACGTGACATACTTTCTTCTGCATGTGGTTCCAGCTAATCAGGAAAAAAGTCAAAATGGATACCTGAAAGGGACAACTGATATGGCTCTTTGCACAGAAGCGCCATGTTAGATTCACAATGAGCCGAAAGTGGCAATTTACATTGAGTGTCAGCAACTCATGTGTTTTCGCCCAACACGTAGTGTTCTTGGCAAACTTTAAGTTTGTTTCGACCAGACGCCAATAGTGGTATTAGTGTGTGCAAAGGATCATGTATACAGCAGGGTGAATGGTATACAGGAAATACCACAGCCTGGAGATCTGTAGACCACGGGATAAAATCCCACGCGTGCGCAACGTACACTTTTTTTTTTTTTTTTTGGTGAAAACGTCGAGAACCTATATTGACCCTGAATATTCACCGAGTTCAAGTTGAATTGCCAAAGGGTCATATGATGGTATCCCATCCTACCCCACCCTCACCCCTCCCCCACCCCGCAGCTTAAAATAAGAACTCCGGAGAAGTGTGATATCTGTAAAAAGAAATCTGCACAGACAAAAGAAAATGAACGAGGAGAAAAATGACGTATGTTGTAATTGTTAACTCACCCATTAGAGTGTTAAAAGAGACAGGATCGCTATCATTTCGTCTGTGATTGATGCGTACAATATGAGATTCGATGTGTATTCTGGAAAAGGGCAGACATGTTGCAGTAAAAGATCAAAGCAATTTTGACACGGGGTCGTATGTTCGTGGAAGATCATTTCTAAGAAGTCACCAATCACTGGTAATAAATTACGTCTCATGGCGGCGCTTTTACATGTAGAAGCAATAATTAAAGTATACAAAGACGTCAGTCTCCTGACTCGGATACACATTTACATCACGTATCATGCATCAAAATTTCTGACAAACTACGCCTCTTTTTATTGCCATACATAAGACTCACAGGCCGTTAACGGTAAGCATACCAGCATCGCATCTTTGGGGATTGTCTTCATTGTAGTGAGGCAGAATTTTGTCTTGGTGCTCAAATTGTGGACGGACGTATGTGTTTGTCATTAGATTGTAAGAAGCAATAGCAGATTTCTCAAATTTAGGTATAAGGACAACTGTTGCACAGAACGAGACAGAGAAGAATGAAGTCAACACATGCCCCATGGCATCCTCTCACCAAAAAGCACCCTGTCAATATTCTTATAAGGCCATATCATTTCCAATATTTTATATCTTTCTGAGCAAACTACATGGCGCTCTTTCCGTCACATTTGGGATAGCAGTGTCACACGGGGACCACTTCTTTAGCAATTTACAAAACGGTATATGTAAGTTGTTTTTTTTCCAGGAGTGAGCTGTGGAGATCCTGGGGCCATCAGCCATTCCTCAAAGGGATCAGGTGGCTATCTTTTTAGAGACAAGATCACCTATACTTGCACTAACGGGTATGAGATTAAGAGCGGCACAGCTACAAGAACCTGCCAGGCTGACAAGTCATGGAGCGGCACGGCCCCAGTCTGTGGAAGTAAGCTTTTTTGCACAGCTTTGTATCTTTCAAAATAGAGAGTTATGTTTTTGCGATCAAACTTCTTCAAATTATGAATACATTTTGGAAATATGTCAGTATGGGAGTATGAGTCAGCATGGAAAACTCAGGCTTTGGCATTAATGTTAGTCCAGTAGAAATTCCAAAACTGCCTGTCACATAATCATGATGATGTCTCATTTAATCGTGCATTTCATCGCGTGCATTGTGAAATCCTGCCAGTGTATAAAGGCATAACTCTTTCAGTGCCACATTTTGGAATGAGTCCACAGTTTTCCTCGTGTGCTCTTTAGGTGCAGTATGCCCAAAGCGCGCTGAGAAAAGCAGTTGACACGAACCATTATATTCTCTGGAACTATATACATTGCCGGTAATTGAATGAAAGGTCTTTTCACAAGGAATATGGACCTAGTACCCTTATTATGATTGAGAGCAATTCTTCTTCTTAGTAGCTCAACTTAAGTCGCAGTTGATATTAAAAGAGTTAAATTGATGACACTTATTTGCATATGGCATACCGTGTCCGTAAATAAGATTAAAAAAATAACTTGTTTCATATTTATATGCCCATATGGATCAGATAACGACAAAAAACTAATTTCTTGCTTTTTTTATACACCTTTGATGATGATAAGGACGATAGACAGAGACAACATGAAGGAAAGAGAAGGAATTTAAACGCATTTATCTTTACGAATTGCAGAGATTGAATGTGTGAAACCTGCCAACATTTCCGGTGCAGCCCTGGAGGCCCGGTCTATCTTATATCAGGACAAGATTAGCTACAGCTGCCTCTCAGGCTACAGGCACACTGCTGGTGATTTACAACGCACCTGTCGGGCCGATAAAAGCTGGAGCGGAACACTGGCAACCTGTTCCAGTATGTGGTTAAGATAATGAAACCGCATGACAAACAAAACCAGTCAATACTGTCAACCTAAGCCATTACGTAAGAAACAGAATAAACAAGCAAAAAACAAGTGAACACTGACAACCTGTCCCTTTATATGAGAAAAATAATAAATCAGCAAATATAGGTCAACACTGCCAACACGTTCCTTTACGTGAGAAAAAATAATGAAGCAGGAAAACAAGCAATCACTGCCAAAGTATGTTAAAAAAATAATAGGTTATAAATGATATGCAAGTCAATACTGAAAACCTGAAAATAATGAGCTTAAAAAGAAAAAAACAAGAAAACACTGTCAACCTTTACAAGTTTGCAAAACAACGGGAAAAAAGATGAACACAAAATAAGTGCATGTAAACAAATAGATAAATGAATAAATATATAAAATACATAAATGAATAAAATTATGCCTAAAAATCCAACATTGTAACTTAGAATGTAGAAATGTATCGCTTGTATACTTTTCTTGACGGTGCATATGCTGGTTTCAGTGTGCCAAAGTGCCCGAAATACGAGACACTGAATCGTACGTTTAGACCTATTGTCCTACAATTTGTGATATGCATATGATTGTCTGTACACTGGACAGTGTTTTCGTGCATAAGGTCTTCATAAGTGCCGTAGTTTCAACGACACCTTTTTAGCACGAGCAAACAGATTTCATTCATGTTATATATTACAGGAATAAAATAATCTATAATTTGATATAACGTTTTATGAATGGTAGACAGTTGGACCACACAATGCTTCTTGAAAGACGACATCACCGGGATACTTTGCTGTTGCTTCCAGATATCGATGATTGCGCTGTCTTTCAAGACCCCTGCAGAAATAATGGCACGTGCATCGACGGCATTAATGATTATACCTGCCAGTGTATTGGAGACTGGGGTGGCAAGAACTGCTCTCTGGGTATGCTACATCAAAATAACCCTCTCCGCAATGTAAATTTGGTGCACTGACGTCGAACATGATTTTCTTTCTTTGTACCCAACCCTGAGTGGGCACTAAAAAAACACAAATTCCAAAGGATTGACAGACTAGTTCCATGAATTAGATTCTATATGGTGGCTAATTGGCGCCAACTTAATGTTATTTTTATAAGCTACTATGTCGTAATTATGAGATAGATATCTCGTAATTAAGAGATATTATCTCGAAATTACGATATAATAACTCGTAATACGAGATAACGATATTGTAATTGTGATATATTATTTCGTAATTACCAGATATTATCTGGTACGAGATAACTATCTCGCAATTACGAGTTACTGGAAATAGCATTAGGTTGCCGCCAATGAACCACCATACATGGTGACTCATTGGTGCCAACCTACTGTTAGTTTTTACCTTGTTTTTACGAGTTACTATACCGTAATTACGAAATAGCTAACTCGCAATTACGATAGCTAACTTGTAATTACGATATAGTTACTTGTAAACGTGATATGGGACCTCCAATAACGGTACGTTACGGTACGAAAGACAGCTAGCTGGTCAGGCGCACATTCAGTGTATGAAAAGTAAATTTTCATTCAGTTTGTTAAGTTTTTGAAAATGTGTATACATTTGTAGCACGTTGGAACTGAAATAAAAGAATTCTGACGTTGTTGGAGTACTAGTAAATGCAGCGATTAAGTTACCGTAGGGCGTACACGAATTGTAGGTTTACCGCCGCGTATGTCTGGCCCTATGTCACCTGAAAGGCCGATACACGTTCTGCCATTTTTATAATGTGTCAATGAGAAGTGTAAAGTTGTTTATGTCGGTCTATTATAGATTGCCCCATACAGACCCGCAGCCCAATGTACTTGTGATAAATAAGATTACCCCCCCCCCCCCCCCAACTGATTACAGTAACCCCTGACATCATTCCCGTGCTGCTGTGGCCCAAACACGTTCGTGTGTAGCCTAAATTTGCGTCTGGCCTAAATTTTTTAATTTATTGTTGATGGCAATCATAAGGAATGAGAAAATAGATAAGACTTTTCGGAATAACATTGCCCAGGTCAAGAATTTCGTTGGTGCAGGTTAGGGGCAAGCGCCGTATCCGAGCCAAGGAAAGTTACGGACTCCGAGTCTAACCAAGAGTGTTGTCATCTTGCAGTGGATGGAGGCTGGTCCGCCTGGTCGGCGTGGACCGCTTGCTCTAAGCAATGTGCTGGTGGAAGGACCATGAGATCTCGACAATGTAACAACCCAGTAGCTGTTAGTCCCGGCAAGCCCTGTCCAGGAGACAACAAAGAAGAACTGAATTGCAACACCCAGAATTGTGTGGTGAGCTAAATTCAAAGCTGTATCACCCAGACAAGATGAAAAAAACAGACTGGAGGATAAAGTTGTCCATATCCTCCAGTAGGAAATGACGCAATATTGACATAGTCCGGTGCCAAGTGTTCAAATCATTTTTCATATATTGGAAAATTGAATCTGGTCTATGGTTTACGTATGAAATAACTTTACGAAAATTTTGGTCTGCCAGATTCACTTCAAACTTGATGGAGATGTACCTTGGGTGGGTCTCTACCGAGTTTGGATTCAAATGGTCACATTCCAGTGTTGTTTGAACTTTTTTTATGAATTTCTTTGTTCTTTTCTAGGGAAAATCTTTTAAAAGAATCCTCCGAAACCTCTCACCCAATTGCTTGGATATCACATAGGAACATTCTTTTTTTTCTAAATTTTTATTATTTTTTGTGTGTTTTCTCTGTTTTCGACCTCTTCTCCAGTACCGTCACTCAGATTAAGCTGAAACTGTGTCGATATGTTCCATGTGAGAGAGTCAAACAAAGTTGTTCACCAGGTGGTACTGCTGTGGATTTCTGATTTCTAACGATTTTTTCAATTCGGGTACTTATCGGTAAATGCACCTTCCCTGTTGACTATTAATGCCAATTCCCATTCTGGACTTTTCCGAAGAAACTGTCTGTCAGATTGACTACAAACTTGGTGGCAATATACCTTGGGTGGGTCTCTACCAAGTTTATTCAAATTGTCACGCCTCAGTGGTTGTATTTTTTTTTTAAATCTTTCAAAAAGGTTTAATAGGAAAGTTTGGCATGGAAATTTCTTGTGATGGTTGTAACTTAAATATTTTTGGCCAGATTTGTGTCAAACTTGGTAGGGATGTACCTTTGATAAGTGTTTACACATTCTGTACATGTAGTCATGTTGCAGTGATTTTTGGACCTTAACCTTATTCTCAGCGTAACAGGACAACTGACATGAACTTTACTGTTCACTTGAGATCTATTTTGGGTCAGGACCTGGATGTTGGACATGGTAATGTGTCTCTATGAATGTCACACTTAGACAGAACATGAGTGACCTTGACCTCATTTATGGGATCACAATGCAACATACATAAATCTTACTCCTTCCTATAACTGAGAACTACTTGAAGTGGGACCTTGATGTTGCACATGTTAGTGTTCTTCTGTTAAGGTCAAACTTGCTCAGTACATGGATCCTATCCAAAGGTCACAGAGCTACTTGTGTGATGAATGTCTAGGTCAGCTGAACATGGGCTGTTCAAGAAGACATTTTGTTTAACTTGAGTGACCTTAAAACGCCAGGCAGACATAGTTCCTTACATCTTAGTAATAGTAGATTCTGTCATTTTTCATTTGAAGAATTATGACTTTATGAACTGTGTGAATGAACTGATATCGCAAACGGGATGATGGTATTAAAGGGTATGACGTCATTTATACATTATTTGCGGTCAGCACCAGTCAGCGTTATCAGTTAGTATACAAGAGCAGTTATTATTATTATTATTATTATTATTATTATTATTATTATTATTATTATTATTATTATTATTATTATTATTATTATTATTATTATTATTATTATTATTATTATTATTATTATTATAGTGTCATCAGCTGATAGGATGCGATATACCTGTGGGTTCCTTTATCGGGGGAGGGGATAACGAATAAGCCAAACAAAACAGTATAGATGGCAGATATGAATGGCGGCATGCATGTCTTGTAACTTTCATAAAATAATAGAAACAAGCTACATGAAATTCGGCGAGGCCTGTATCTACACCTCAAAAATGTTGAAGAATATTCTGCCATCTAGGCCACGGAAAGTAATTCATATTGGCTTGCACTGTTTTTACAATCCATGTGAAAACTTTGGACATAACACATCATGGGCAGGAATCAATTATTAGACTGTCTAGGTATTTCTTGTTTCAGGCTGAAATAATAACTTTTTATCATTCTATTCGATAGATGGCCTTTGAGATACAAGAGTAATACAGTAGTTTTTGTTGATGTACAATTCCAGTGCACAGGAAGCCAGTTTTCTTGCAGCAACGGTCAGTGTGTTGTGGGCGACGCCAAGTGCGACGGGCGAAATGACTGTGGGGACAATAGCGATGAACAGAGCTGCACTGGTTCTGGATCTGCAAATGGCAACGCAGGGAACAGCAATCCGCTATCGGCCCTCATGGCTGCCCAGGGTGCGTAAGCAAGCGAACATATATATGGGTAACATTATTCAGACCTCCCAGTGAAGATTTACGCAATGTAGGTTGTTTAATAGGTTCTCAAAAAAGAAGGTATCGACAAGGTAAAGTGAAGGCTATTTTAGGCCAATCGTCCCACAGATGGATATAACGATGATATTTAAAAGTACTATTGATACCAAACTATATTATTTTACCTTGCCGCCAGGGTCAGCAGATGAGAGCAACTAGGGGAAGAGTAGGCCAGAAAGCCTTTATCCTAAGGTTTTTTATTTTACTTTGAAATAGGAATGATGAACTCTGGAGCAGTTTTTATATTATTAGTTTACAAAATTATCATTTTTCTATGAAAAATACAGACTATTGCAGGTGATATTAGCCACTTTCAAGATTTTATAGCTTTGATTTTTCAACAGCTTTTTCTTAATCCCTCGGCGAAACGTTGACCGAAGGGACTTGTCGTCATGTCGTCCCTCCACACTTGTTCTCATCGCAAAAAACTGCCTCGACCAAATTTTGTGCGTGTAGCTTTGTTATAAATAGGTCACAGCGGATCCCATATCGGCGACCTTTACCTTCCTGCAAGGTCAAAAGGGCCAACTTTGTCAGTGCGTCCTTCCACTATAATGTTCGCATCGCGATAAATTAAGACTGCAGAGAGCTGCCTGAACCAAATTACATATTATGGCATGCTCATTCCTTGCGATTATTAAGAACAAAAAGAGCTACTTCAACCAAATTTGGTGTGTGGAACCCTCTTGTGGAGAGCTTAGATCGGAGTACATGTGACCGACATTGGCCCTGTTTTTAAGATCACAGAGGTCAACTTTGTTAATTGCAGCAGTATCAGCATGATGACTTGAAAATGGAATGAGCTTGTCAAACGAAATTTGGTTCATTTTTTTTTCAGTTATGAAATGCCTTGGACTTTGCAATCGAGTGCATTTGACCTCATTTGAAAGTCGCATAGGTCAATGTTCTCGAAGCACGTTCAGCAAATGTGACATATTGGCTTATAACTTGATATATTGTGCATGGCATAATTGCATGAGATTGCACATAAGATTGTGTCATCTTCACAGCATCAACCCATGAGACCGCCGCCACGGGCTCAGTTGTGAAGAGCGGAATACATTGGCGCGGATATTGAGGTCACAGACCGGCTTTTCTCATGCACTGTATACTGAGAAGCCCACTTTCTCTGACACCCCCCCCCCCATATGGACTACTTAAATTGTACCTTACATTTGTAACGTTTTGTCTGATGCAATATCTTGTACTCAGTACCTTCGTTGTACAGTGGCGGTTTAGCCCATAAGATACCCCCTCCTCTGCCCTGCCCTCAAACGTTACTTGTGGGTTATGTAACAAATAAGTTGATTTTTCTTATTATCCTCATAATAAAACACCAATGTTTGTGCACCTGGAGCATATATTAGCTGATATATTGTTGTGTTATACTGTATAATTGTAGCAGACTATATCTATTCTAGATTCTCTGGTTTTAACGAAAATAAATCGATCTCTTCTTGATCCTGATTGTAAAAAACATGCTGAGACGTATTTCATACATCAAGTAACGATTTCTAGCAGTAGATAACATTTTCTGATACTAAGAAACATGAGAAATATCCCTTGTCTCACTCCCAAGAAAACTGAAAACATAAAAATGTATTCGAGCATTGAAAAAAAGTTATACTTAAAATTATCTTGAAATAAGAAGTACTTACAGCAGTTCAAAAATTAAATTTCTGATGGGAAAAAAATATTTTAACAATGTGGTATAATGTTTACAGTACTCAACCTTTCTATTAAGGCTGAGAAAAATGAAAGTTGGGAATTACAAACTCAACAAAGTCCATGTAAGAGAAGACGAATCGAACTCATTGATATTGTAAAGTGGTTACAAATTATAATGAAAGACAAAAGTTACTACTAAATAGTACAGAAAAACATGATCCATATTCATTAATTCCAAACCCAACAATGACAGCAAAGAAATTCCAGACTTGCCAAAGCATCAACATTTCTCTTCCAATACCAATGTGAAGAAACAAATTTCCCTCCTGACTTGAGACAGGCAGTCACCCATAAAAGGCAACTGGTGGTTTTAAACCGGTCCTCTCAACCTTAGAAATATTCATCATTAACTGTAGACACTAGTTCATTTCCAAAATGTATAGGCCTAACCACCAAAAACACAAATTTCATTACTTCTGCCAAAAACAAAAAGAGACCTGTTAGGCTTATCACCTTTAATTCTCCCGACTTGAATTCAGAATGACTTGTCACCCGTTTTTCTGCAAATGTGTGAATTTGGTTCAGATGTATACCAAAATTTGATCTGTGGAGCTCTAATAAATTTAGTGTCTCTGAGATACCAAAAAACTATATACAAATGACAGGAAAATGTATCAGAGTGCATTAAAAA
>OZ026612.1:91747714-91972714 GCA_964020975.1 Hermodice carunculata | reverse complement strand
TGGTAGTGGAGAGGTAAGAGAATAAGGTGGACCTGGGCCATTATAACAGCAACAGTGAGCTGATTCTGTCACATGTTAACGTTTTTCTGGTGTTGGTATTTCCCCTTTCTTCTGGTTCTTGATAGGTGAAGACACCTGTCCACACAACCAGCTTAATGTGTTTTTCATATGGTTCTAATGTAAATTGCTCTTTGATCTGGTCTTGGGGTTTTAGACCCCCCACCCCAGCACCTGAAGTTTTGCAGCATACCCTTTTCGGCGTATTTGACTGTCAGTCCATAGTAGAATCATTCCCTGCATAATATTGCATGATTCATATGCCACATCAAACTCAAATTACCTCAATAGTACCTTGACACAGTTTCTTAATCTGATCACATTTTGGAGACCCTGACTTTATTTTCATGTGTCTGCCAACTGCATAGTTTCTAGTCTGTTGGCAATGACTGTTCTAGTTGTCTGGAGCCTTGGCTAGCTGGAGTAGCAATGGTCTCCTCCCGCTCTGTCTTCCTCTTTTCATTGTGAAGAGATTCTGTAGTGATTCCTCTATAAAGAGTTGCTTTCCTTTGGTATCAACAGGAAGCTGGTCATTTAAGCTTTGGTAGATCGAAGCTCCAACGACGTAGACCTGTGAAGCAGTGCCTTTATCCACAGCAACTTCATGTTGCTGTTGAGAACATCATGGTGGCTTGGGTTGTACAATGATGGGGAAAGATAGTGTGTACATTGTTTACGGGAAAACCTTTTCTTCCTTGGTATGTGAGGTCTGTATTGTAGTATCTTTGTGTTTCTTGGTATGGTAACCAAGGCCAAGGAAAACAAACATCTGCAGCTTGGTAGACGCCACTACATTTGATACAGACAGGTTTCCTGGCACTCTGAGGCAGAGACCCTCCAAACCAGCACCACGGGTGATAGAGAGTGTGAAAGCTCTGAACATCCAGGAGAGTAGGCCAAAGACTGCAATTCCTTGATATGGACAATTTCATAGAGGCCCAGTGATTCATGGATGATGTGGAAAGTCTGCAAGGGGTCTTTAAGCCTGGATTCCAGCATCAGTGGTTCTGGAATGTCATAGGCCACTACCAGCTTGACACAGATGTCCCATCAGTGCTGGCATCAGTGTGGCTGTGACAGCCTGGTGAGTGTCTAGAGCTGAACCAGGAGCCAAGGCTGGGGCTGAGGCTGAGGCTGAGTATAAAGGCTGGTATAAGAGGGGTCAGCCTGAGCATGGGTGTCCCTACTAGCAATAGGCAGGATTGGACTTATAACTGAAGAGTGTCAGCCTAGTGACCCCAGTGTGAGCCAAAAGGTTGTCAGCTAGGCCAAACAGAAATTGTACTATTCTTTTGGATCTTGGCCTGGGAGCTAGACCAGGATCCAGCCTCACAGGCAGAGTACATAGCCTTATGTTCAGCTTTGTTGTCAAACAGGAAATAACACCAAAAGCAGGGTCGTGGGCTAGATCTTCTTCATCTGTGGATAACACCAGGAAACATTTCAGTAATGGACCGACCTAGCAGAAGAGACATATTATCCCCTTAATTTACCACAATAGATGAACCTGCAGACTCCAAGTGTGTGTGTGTGGGGGGGGGGATCTAATTGTGGCCCTGGCTTGCACCACATGCTTGGTTGTTGCCTACTGTACCAATCTCATGCTGTTCGGAGGACTAAGACAAGCAACGCTGGCCTGTGCACTCCACAGAACACAACTTTACCATTTTACACAAATAGCATCTGCAAGCAGCATGTGTGTGTGTCCAACAAAGCCAATGGGGACCTTTGAGATCACACCTAACTTGTTAGGGAGCTGCAATGATGATGGCTGCAAATTTAAATAGGTCCTCAAAGTTCAACTAAAAATCCTACTTGGGACTTGATGAAGTAGGCCAAAGTATTTATTACAACATTTCTGACAGGAGAACAATAATAGGTTCCAATGAATGTTGTGGTAAGTTGACAATTGCTGGATTTTGTAACCTGACCAAGGTCAGCTGACCTTAAAGCATTCACCCAAAAATAAGTTCCAACCTTAGCTGAGCTGATAGGATGAGCACAACATAGCCAAGCTGAACTGAAATGAACTTTCAACTGATAATACATGTGAAGCACTGATCCACATACTTGACCTGGTGTTACTTAAGAAATGAGGGTCAATTTTGTGTGTGTCATGGCATAATGACGTGCGTGATTGAAGCTGACACTGATACCAGCTTCAATCACCCACGTCATAATGCCATAACACACACAGAAGCGGCCCTCATTACTTATATTTACATTTCTCTCTTAATTTTTCTGCTCAATTAACGTAATTTAGAAATGTAATGCATAAAATTAAGAGAAACGTCCAGAAACTGATTTACCCAGCATGTTCAAGTGTTAAGTTCCGGAAACCCAGTTGGGCATGGCTTATTGGAATGTGGGTGGGGCACTTGTGTTATGGTCCCATAACACACACGGCTACTGTGTTATGGTCTCATAACACACCAGGCTCTCTCCTATACTTGCAATGTGAAATGTTAGATTGAATGTAAATATAAAGGCATGCATTTTGACCCAGGCAAATTTGTGTGCAAATTTTGTTATTACTCATCAGGACAAAAATGTTACAGATGCAGATGGTAATTGAATATCACTGTAACCCATATTCTTGATCTACTGACCCTATTAATTTTGAAGGAATTTTTGAAATGATGGTTTTTAAACAAAACAAAAAGTTAAATTCATAAAAAATAAAAATTCAGTGAAACTTTACCATTTGTAGACACATGGTACAGAGTCACCCAAGCTACACCATGACCAAGTTGGGAGAGGACCTATGTGCCATGCTAAAATGAACTCTTACCAAGCATTATAAAGTATGCGGATAGTTTATAACATGTTTGTGCCTGTCTGTTAATCATAAGGACTTCTGAAAAATAGTTGCATGGAATGTTTTACACACGAAGTCCCAAAGAGAGACTCTTCTACTTGCTTTGTGAAGGAGACGATGCAAGAATGTTTCTTTTTATATAATTTTCAAGGGGTTTTTTTTTTATTCAAAGTTTGTTCTCAGGAACTACTTGGCCGATTAATCTCATACTGCACACATATCACCTAGGTCGTATTTTGGCCACCAGGTGGCATTGCAGTTTTCTATTTTCTAATGAATATTTATGTATTCAATCTATTTGCAACTTCCCCGGAAAAGCAGGACTGAATTATTTGCAATTTTATCAGGATATAATCTGATTTAAGATAATACAAGTTTACAAAAATGTTACTTTTTGACACAGTTATGGGGTATCAAACTTGAGTACCATATGTCTCTCAGCACTACCACTGTGAATGTACAGAGAGCAATGCAGTTTGTATATTTCTATGCTGTTAATTGTTATGTAAAATGGTTCAATTTTACACATAGGATGTGCCCTAGGTGGGCCTCTAGCAAGTTTGCAAATTAGTTAATCATAAACATTTCCTTTTCTTTTCTTGATTTTTTTAAATTCAAAAAAAAAAACCTGGAGCCACTCAGCCAATTGCTTTGATATTACACAGGGTCACCTGAAGAGTTTTGGAGAACGCATATGCATGTATGTACACTACTATTCCTGTGGTACCCACTTGGGCATGCTGAAACTGATTATTATGTTATTTCAAAAAATGTCAAAAATCAGCAACATTGGTAAGTGTAGCGCTACCTGGTGCTACGCTTTCATGAAAACAAAGTCCAGCACATGTTTATTTCTGTCATGTTTGAAGAAAATCTTTGGTAGTTTTGGGAAAGTATAAAATTACAAAAACAAGAAAAAAACTAAAAAAGAAGATTTGCTTGAAAGCAAACCTGTTTGTGTGCCTTCAAAAGTTGTAAATGTGGCTAGGTGAAAATTTGAAAGGTCCAAATGACTTTGACCTTTGCCCTATAGATATTACATGTAAATTGCAAAAAGTAGTGTTGCATGCCTACAATTTGAGCCCGACATGACTTAAAATTGGATAAAAAAAATAGATCAACTTGTGACTAGATAAAAATTGCAAAGGCACAAATGACCTTGACCTTTGACTTTAAGAGGTCACATGTACATAACAAAAATCTACAGTGTTACAATATCTACAATTTAAGCCCAAAATGAACCGAATCAGATAAAAATTGACCAAGTTATGGCCAGATGAAAATTTCAAAGGGCCAAATAACCTTGACTTTTGACTTTTAGAGGTCGAATGTTAATTACAAAAAAAAAGGTGCAGTGTTGCAATACCTACAATTTGGATCTAACATGGTCAAAATTGAATGAAAATTGACAGAGTTACAAGTGCTGGATAAAAAATGTTCAATGGTGCAAATGAGCTTGACCTTTGACCTCTGAAGGTCACATGTAAATTACAAAAATGTGCTGAGTGACCAACGTATAAGTTGAAGTTGGATTGGTTACCTGCACCTATCATAGTTTTGGCAATATTCAAGATGTAAATTTTCAAATGGCCCTAATTTGCATAATTTTTAAAACCATTGAACCTCCTCAAAAACTCAAGATACCATGTATGGATGTATAATAATGTCGAATTTTGAGTTTCTACGTAAAATAGTTTTCAAATGAAATGTTGGACAAATTTGCCTGTAAAGAAAAATGAAAGGAATGAGAGAGAGAGAAAGGAACAAAGAAAGAAAGAAAGACAGAAAGAAAGAAAGAAAAAGAAAGAAAAAAAAGAAAGAAAAACTTTTTTTTTCCAAAAACTGCAGTGCCACCTGTTTAAGAAAATTAAGATCAAGGGACACCCAGAACTGTACCTGTGCAAGTGACTGAGTCATCTGGCAAAAAAATCTCGATCAAACATTCTCTGTAATATGGCAGTTTGAAAAAAAAAAAAACACACATAAAAAGTAATTGAAACCCACCCTAGGTACATCACCATAAAGTTTGAAGAGGATTTGTACAACCATTTTTGAGAAGTCAAAAGTGATGAATTGTTCAGGCATAACCACACAATATTTGACAGCACCATAAAGGCACAAACATATGGCAGCTAGCAAGAAGAGAAATTGAAAGTTCTATCAGAAAAAGTTTGTGGGATTGTTCAAGCTGGACCAGCAACCTAATGCACCATGAACACGTGAACTCAGGTTATACAACTTCCACTTCACCTGATAGAAATGGTTACCCAAAAAGGATTATCTTTGGGTGTTCCACAGGTAATGCTTCGATACCTGGTAAACAATGTGACCTTCCTTACAATTTATCAGACCAACTACCTCAGAACATTCATCCCAAGTATTGCAGTGCTCGTCAAATGATACTAGCGTAGCAGAGGTAAAACCATGATTATGGGAAGTATGAGGTATACAACATATTTGGAGTGATATCAGTATTTGTATTCACTTACTTGATTCCCTAAAACCTGATGGTCTCATGGCGCCATCTCTCAGTTCCTGTGGAACCGGTGGTTACTTCCAGTGCACATGCTCCCCGTATTAGGCTTCCTCTTTTGGAGATTGGTCAGTTGACATCAGCTGTAAGAGCAAGCAGGGTTGGTCGGGTGGGCTTCTCAAGTAGTCAAGAGGTAAGTGTTCTTACTAATACTGAAATCACTGCAAACCTCATATTAAATCTCTTGTTGGTTACATAACATTACTTCTCGACCACCATTTGCCAATATACAAAAGTATCATTGGAGGGTGTAAAGTTACTGGCACACCAACCTCATTTGACCAGCGGGACCAGCAGCCTAGGGGTGACTATCAGTCCCAGTGAGGATGTGACATCTGAAGGGAAAACCTCAGAGCTGCGTGGATTTGAGGCCACCAACAGTAGAATTCAGACAAAACTGGAAACCCTCCTTACTGACCAGCATGGGACCGCTATAAACTCCTAAGTGCTCACCTGCCAACATGAGAGCTGTCCTCTTCATGGGTAGACACTGCCAGGCACCGGGGGTGGGGGGGTGGGGGGGTTGTATATGGTTCCCTGGACTCCTATGTCAGACCAGTAACAGGCTGGGACAACAGGACAAACTGCCTGATACTGTTTGAGACTAGGTCAACTAGGCACAAAGCCCTACAAGGCCCACTAAGAAATGTCCCAACCTATAGACCTGCATTGGATTTAAACCACAAGAGCACCATAAGCTGGAACATGGTAGCTGCTCTGATAGGATCTGTAAGGCCTAAGAAACCAGTACCATAACCTAAGCAAAGGAGCCTGTCATGCCCACAAGGTGCACATGCCTTCCTGTAACACTATCATGTTGTGCAAGTAGTGTTTGGCAAAGGTCATGGATGATCGCCAGTGGCAGGCCTGCAGAATGTCCGCAACCGTGATGTTCCACAGGGTGCACCAGAAATTATTAAAGGCTCATACCTCTTGAACTCTGGCTGAGACAAGCTACAAGGCACCAGGCATTTCCAGCGAGATCTCATAGACCTTCAGGATTGTCTACTTAATCCACAAAGAAATCATGCTTCAGCAGACTTGCTCTTTACCTCGTTTACTCAGTGGTAGAAGTAGGGCAGACCTCCATCATCTGAGTCAGTCTGTGCGAAAAAGGTACCAGCAAAGATATCTCACTGGGCACAGGCCTCTTTCCTGGAGAGTAAGAGCAGCATCCATAGCATGCAGGATAAAACCCTTGAAGGCTACAGCTGGATCTCGAGCAACTTGGTTCTTTGCAAGGAAGCCCAAGTGAGGCCTCAGAGTCACCTGGGAGTGGCCAGGCGACTATTGGAGTCAGTTATCAGCCAAAGTGTGGATATTGCTTCTGATAGCCCATGAAGCACGAGTTAATAGAAAACAAGTCTTCCAGGTCCAGCACTGGAGGGAAAACCACTTGGGGTCCTCAAGGCATTCAAATGGACACTTCTTCAACATGACTAAAACCAGCAGTACATCCCACCAGGGCAGGACCTGTTGCATTTCTGGTCTGTCACTGTAGGACGCAATAAGCACTAACAGATAAGGATTGCTCCCAATGCAAATATCCAGGGCATTTGCAAGGGTGTAAGACATGGCTGATCAGAAACCCTCCACTGTTCTAGAGCTCTTACCTAAGACCTCCCACTGATGCAACAGGCAGTCAGCAATGTCTGCAATGTGCAGAGCCAAGGATGAATTCCACAGCTGTCACACCAGTCAGAAAACACCTTCCAACAAGGCAAGTAAACAGTTAGAGAGAGAGAGAGAGATCAAAGCCCTCCTCTGGCAATTTAATCTGAGACTGATTCCAAGAAGCCTCTGTGATGGATATGCTATGAGATAACCGCCAAGTGTGGAGGTTGAGCATTTGAGGCCTCCTGTAGAACATGCTCATCCATGGCTGCACCAGAAGCTTCGGCCATGCAGGTAAGCATAGCGGAGGCTCAACACTCAGTTGCAGCAGGTCTACCAGGCAATCACTCTGGGGTCGCCAAGAGGCCACTGGGATCAGATCGCAATTATGGGACCAAACCTTGTGCAGTACCCTCGGAAGTATCTGGCAAGGTGGAAAGGTGTACATCCAAAAGTTGCTCCAGTCCATGGCTAAAGAATCCACAACTAGGGCCTGGGGGTCTGGGACAGGCAAGACATAAACTAGCAGTTCAGCATTCTCAAGAGTCCCCATTAGATTTACATGTGGAGTTCCCCATCTGGCCCACATGGCCTGAATGACAGCGGGGTGGAGCGACCACTCTGTCCCTACTGGCTGATCCCTTCTCCAGAGTTGATCAGCCTGGATGTGCCTCACATGCATGCAGATATGGTGTTCAGAGCACCATCTTGTGATGTGTCCGGGTAACTCTGTCACCTTCTTGGACTGCCTCCTGCCCTGTCTGTTGAGGAAGACCACTACCGTCCTGTTGTCGCACATTGTGAGGACATGTTTGTGATCCACCAGGTATCGGAAGTGGAGGAGCACCAAGCAAATTGCCTCCAGTTCCAACCAGTTTATATGGTGAGATATCAAGGACGCTGCCAAGGGCATGATGCAGTCCAGCTCTCTATGTGAGCTCCCCATCTGGACCGAGAAGAGTCCATGTAAATGGTGAGGTGGGCCTATAAAGGTTCCAGCATTTGTCCATTTATAACTTTCTCCCTCATGGTCAACCACAAAAGGTGCAGGTAATCCTTGTTGAGAATCAGCACTGGGGCCTGATAGCCCTAGTCTCTATCCATCTGCTCAGCACAGCGTGCTGCAAGGGGGGACAGTGAAGATGATAGCGTGGGACCTGGGAGTCCATTGACAACAGAGAGCCCAACAGGGCAAGTCATTATGGTGCCCAGCAGACCTTGCCAGTCAGAAAGGCTCTCAGCAGAGACTGAAGTCTCTCTCACCTGTTTTCTGAAAGGTGACAGATGTAGGCCACCAGGTCGAACTGGATGGTGAGAAAGATGAAAGTCCACTCCAGCCAACGACTGGACTTGGGTAGGTTCACTATCAGGCCCAAGCATTGGCATAGTTTCAGAATGGTCTGTGTGAGATGCTGCAAATCCAGGCACCAAAGAACTCATATAAGCCAACCATCTAGACACACATGAATGTGGACAGCTGAGCACTGAAGGTAAGTAGCAACTCTCTGCCCAAACCTGATTAACACTAGCAATGTCATGGCAAGGTGGAATGGAAGCCTAAAATGGCTAAAGCATCCACCACTAGGGCTCCCTGAACTGGTAGACTTCTGTGAAGTATCTGCAATTGGCACATGGAAAAACATGTCCTTGAGATCCAAGGACATCGTTCACTCTGTGGGTCACAAAGCTTCTGCCACCAACTGGGGGATCTGTACCCAAAAAGATAGGAATTCCAGGAAGGTGTTCAGCCTTGACAGGTCAAGAGAGAGTGGCAGCATACCAGACTCAAATTCAGGAACAAGTGCAATCGCCAACTGCTCACTCTGGGGCAAAGCCACCTGAGGTGCAGAAAGGACTGCTGTTACTGCTGTTGGGGGAACAGAACGTGTTGCCTGGACCACCCGAGGAGCTGACAACGCCGGGTCCAAAAACCCACTGACAGCAGAGGGTGGCCCTACAGGTCTGGGTGTCTTCCTTCCAATTCCCCTTTCTTTTTGCCCACAAAAGGATCTCTCAGACCCGGCAGCTCAGGAAGTAGGCTTAGGCACCAGTGGTTTGCCGGGCACTCCGGACTTACAATCAAAGTACTTGGACCTAGGCGATTAGACTGTTTGAGGTGCTACTGGCCTTCTGTACTTCTTGGACCTACAATCCTAGGTCTCAGCCAGTCCAAGTGCATGGACTGGCTGAGGTTCCAGAATACCCAGACAGGCACCCCAAGGTTTCCAATCTAGACATGCCTGTTTGCCTGATCACTGCTCTGAGTACTCGGAGCCTGAAAACGAACATCTCAACAGCTGCAATCTGTGCTTGGCTAACTTCTTTGGAGTGGACTCTGAGGAACAAACAGCCAGCTAAGAGGGGGCAAGCAATGCTTGAAGCATCTCAGCCTGCATCTTAATGCTCCGCAATATAGACTCCAAACCAAGGGCAAGCTTTGGGTCAATGCCAAGAGCAGAAGTAGACTTTATTTGGGGTAAAGATGGGCCGTGGTGATCAACATGAGGTGATCTATTGCTTCCCAACTTTCGGTTCTGACATCTATTTGCCTTACTCCCCCGTGGGGCTTCAGGCATACAAACCTCGGTCAGGTCTGTTCGGATGAACAGAAGCAAGTCTACGCTCTTTCTCATCAGCCTTGAGAGTGCAGATGAACCAAAGCAAGTCTATGCTTTTTCTAATGGGAGTCATTGGTGAGGACTCAACAGAGTCTGTCATCTCAGCCCAGCATTTGGCAGCTACAACCTGCCGCTTATGACTTGCGCGATCAGACTTTCTCCATGCCTGCTCGAAGAGCAGCTCTTTGCCCTCTCCCCAGTCCTGACAGTAGCTGCAAGTTTGCTCATGACAGCAAACTTGACCCAATTGCAGGCAACAACCATAGCAGTGTGGCAGGTCGTCCCAAGCCGCCATGTAGTGGATTTGTGAGTCCAATTTCTGCCACAATCCAACAAGGACAAGGATGTAGGCACAGTGGATACTGGATCAACACCCATAGACTGACTCCGAGGCAATAGTTTGGTGTGCACTGCTTTCCCGCTCTCTGGGATCTGCTTGCTGAGACACCATCTTGAAAATCTATGTTTCAAGCCAATTGACCAGCATTATTCCCAACTATTTCAGTGGTATCCAAACCCAGAAATCAGCTTTCAAGGTCTCAGAAGATTCCCAGACTGCTCAGAAAAGATTTTACGCAGATTAGGGCATGAGTAAAGCACTATAGCACTGAGTTTGAACAAAAGTTCACAGACCTTCGACTTGAAAAGGCAAGCCAGTGATGGCACCCAAAAGAGGAAAGATGATACAGGGGGGGGGGGGGCATGTGTACTGGGAATCACCACCAGTTCCACGGGTACCAAGAGATGTCAGGTTTTCAGGAATCAAGTGAGAGAACTCAACAGGATTTCATAGGCATTCAGCCCAAACACAAAGGTCTAGACAAATGGTGGTCTATAGGTAACATTACATAACTAACTCTCATCTACATGTATACCAGTCAAACAAACGGATGAAAACCTATCACATTAGCTCTGCTGACTGACATCACTAACATACTCTTGGGACTCCTTACACACTCCTTCTTTTTTGTGACCCACAATTGCTAGAATATATTTGCTCTGATTTCTGTAGCTTATGTATGCAAAAATACTGTTATAATATACAAATCGTAAGTCTGAAGTAGAGTCTCAGATTCTGAAAATATGCCTGGATTGCTGGACATGAATCTTAAAAATTTCATGAAGACAAAAATCACTACATCATCTTTAAACAAGAGGCCCAAGGGCCTAATGCTCCACTGACATACAATCTGATGACAATCACCAAAATTTCATTTCCTAAATGCATTTCCTCCATGACCTTAAGAATTTTGTGAAGGTCATCCATATAATCACACATTTGTGGGACACTTCATATCCTCCCCTTAACATATTTAGTTCAGAGTGTCCTTTTTGTAAGTGCTTAATGGCCTTGAAAAATACACCAAGGTCATACAGCATATTAAAAAATTTGACCATTGGCCTAATGCATATTTGGCGCATGGTTTGCAGTTCCATCTCAATTTGTTAGATCATGGACATCACATTAAAACCATTTCCTGATATGCATTTCCTCCTCGACTTTAAGAAAGTAGGTCAAGGTTACCCGTATGCAAGATCAAACTTGTACTTTTAGTACCTACGATGCTAGTTCCACTTAATACTACCAGTGGCACTACCATGACTCCACACGTCATATACTTTTGCCAATATAATTTCCTGTAATGGTATATTTACAGATGGGCACAAGTTCAGACTTAATGACAATAGCAAACAAGAGGACCATGGGCCTAATGCTCTGCTGGCATTGTGGCTATATTGCACCTCTTCATTTCAAAGTTGTGAGTCCTCAAGTGGCTTCTGAACACATAAAGCTCATGTACATTTGATGCGAAAATTGTCCACCAGATGGCACTTTGCTCCACATGTAATCATAGCTTATTTGTGCAACTGCTGTGATGAATATTGTTGCATGTGCTGAGACAACAATGAGTGAGTCCTTAACTATATGTCCTCAGTGACCTTGGGACAGAAGATCAAGGACACCCAGATTATGTTGTACAAGAGGCCCAGAGGATTGCTTGGTGCTATGCTGACATTGCCATTGAAGTCCAAGCCACAACCTGCCATTACAAAATCACCTCTTTCCACTTTACAGGCATGGTGACCTCACAAAAATAGGTCAAGGTCACTGATATTATAAACAATTCTAGCTTTGCACATTGTCTTTTTATCCTGTAAATTTGGCAAGTCTAATGCAATTACTTTTCAAGATATGGAATTTTATATCTTAAAAAACATTTTGGCTCATAATTTCCAACAATTTGCAGGTGGCACCACTAGTATCATAAGCAACATAGACTTTGACCTCCCCCACAATCCTACCGAATTTGGTGAAGATCTGCCACAAATTAAAAATGCTAGAGTGTTCACAAGATTTTCATATTTTGACCTCTATATTGCATATTGTAGGTGGCACCACCAATATGGAAAAGAGCCTAGATTTTTATACCCTTTCGAAGTCCTGAATGTTATATTGGGCTAACTTGAATACTGTGGACACTATTGCAGTCGCAAGATTTCACATTTTGAAATGTATATTACATAATACTATTGGTGGTGCCACAAACATTGATGTCCACAAAGATTTTTATACACTTTATAACTCCTGAACATTATGTGGGCCTATCTCAAGAATTGTGGGGGTGCAGAGCATTCAAGAGATGACCCCTATATTCAAACTGGCCATTAGACCTTGACCTTCAACTCAGGCAAGACCATCGGGAAGTGACTTGTGTATTAAGCTATTAACAGACCAATTAAGCCATTGTTCTTGTATACTCGCACATGGGTTAATAAAGACGCTCGAGCATTCACAAGATTTTCACATTTTGACCCCTATATAACAATAATGCAGGTGGCACCACCAATGTCTAAAGCGGCCTAGATTTTGATATACCCTACAAGTCCTGAAAGTTATTTTGGGCTAACTTGAAAACTGTGGACGGTATCATGCTATACACCAAAAGTTTACTGATGTCTCTAGTACGATACAAATATGTAGAAAAACATGACCCATATTCATTAATATCAAACCCAACAATGACAGCAAAGAGATTCCAGAGTTAGCGAAGCATCAACATTTATCTTCCAATACCAATGTGAAGAAACAAATTTCACTCCTGACTTGAGACAGGCAGTCACCCGCAAAAGGCACTGGTGCGTTTAAACCGGTCCTCTCAACCTCTCAAATATTCTTCATTAACAACGGACTTCAGTGTTTCCAATATGTATAGGCCCAACTACTCAAAATCCATTTTTATCACTTCTGCCAAAAATATAAAGAAAATTGGTAGTCCTATCACTTTTTTTGGTTCTTCTGACTAGTGTCAGCTGAGTTTATAGCAAAAGTAGAAAGTAGGCCTATATCGTTTTTGTGATATCTATGAATCCAGAACCTCATGTAATTAATAAGTGATTGAATCACTGTTACGAGCAGTCACATAAGCACTGCGACCTTTGGTCAGCAGAGGTAAAAAATCTTGTCCTGCTATGTATAGCCCCTTTGACCTTGCGAATGCAAGTCAAGGTCACCCATATTATGCAATATTGAATTTCTATATACAATACACATTTGTGGTACCTTGAATATTGCTAGCCTTATTTCTCAAAATGTAGAATTTAGTGTCCTTTCTACAGCCTTGAAAATTTGGTCAAGGTCATTTAAAATTTGACCATTGGTCCAAGGTATATTTGTTGTAAATTTAAAAGCTGCATCTCCATTCATAATCAAAATAATGAATTTAATGGATTTCTCAAACCTGTAATGCAAGTTCCTCTTCATACCACCAGTGACACCACCACAACTCCACATTTAACACTTGGTGACCATGACAAAAAATAATTTCCTGAAATGCACTCCTGCTGTGACCTTGAGAAAGTAAGTCAAGGTTATCCATATTACACAACATACAGCTTTTACATGGGATACACCTTTGTGGTACATTTTGGATTGTCAGCCTTATTCTTCCTCAACATAATGAACTTACTATGTGTTTTTAACACCTTTGGTCCACACCTTCCATGGCACTGTAGATGGTGTTGCCAAATTTTGGCACATTTTTGTCTTTCCACATGATTGACATTTCTACCAAGTTTCTAGACAATTCTTTTTAAAATAACAGCATTTTCAATATGTTCCTATTTTTGGCCCAAATATTACATAATACTATAGGTGGTGCTACCAATATCTAACTCAGCCTGTATTTTCATACACTTGGGAATTCCCGTTATATGGGACTAACAATGAAAACTCAACTATATTGCATTTGGAAGTAAAAGTTTATGCAGGGACAGGGACTGTCTCAGCAATGGACAGGCGTCATCACATAAGCTTTGCAACCTACGGTCAGCAGAGCTTAAAATTGACACAAGTTTCTCTCAGGAGCATCCACGTGGATTTCCAAAACTGCATTCCCCGTCAGTTTATGAGAATGCGAAATCAAGCAGATGACCTGATAAGAGACACTGCTGCAGATTTTGGTTTGTTCATGGATAAATCAGCATATCTTTTTTAAAAATCCACTGCCATGACATTGACACAAAAATTACTCGATATTTGATATGAATCTGTGAGCTGCTTTCTAATTTCAAACCAAGAGGTCAAGACATGCAAGTTTTTCATAGGAAAACAACAATCTGACCAAGTATTAATCATGTCATTTATTTCTATGCTTTTATTCTTACCCACCCAGAGGGTCATAAAGTTTCTTATAATTCTTTTTGTTGTGAAGAAAATACCAATATTTTATATGACCTGCACACTGAGGAGAAACAGGGTTCATTTTAATTTGCTTCTTCTTTTATTTTTTTGTTTTTGTTTTTTTTTTTTTCTTTTGGCATGACTAGGACCAACCCATTTCTAATCAAAACAACTCTGTTTTCTTTTTTTCTTTCAATACATTCATGTTTATTTGGCAATTGATAGTCACCTACACGTCATGAAAAGTACAAACAATTCACCAATGACTGAGTGGGACAGAGGACCTTGTGCCACACTTTCTTCATGCAAATTATTAATGCAAAAACAAGCAAGGTTCAAATAAACATTACAATATTGATTGCTACATTCCTGACTTTGATTCAACCATTAGCCATTCCATATTTACAGAGAAGTTTCATCCTTTGATACTTCAGCACTTCACAAATTTCAACTGAATTAGTATCACAGTTATTCCCCTCTGATAAGGCCATCCCAAGCGCACCAGAAACTGGGCCTTACATGAGGGGTGGCCCCTCTTCACAGACAAAAAATAAAAAATATCAAATAGTATACTCACTGCATGAAGTGGCCTTTGTAGAGCGGGTGGCCATTCATTCAGGGAGGGGAATGGACTTATAAGAGGAGACTAACTGTACATATAAATATTCCACAAATTTAACTTATTCTTATACTTCCAAGGTAGAGCAAAAAACCTGTTTCTTTTGATGTTATCTTCATTACACCAACCTCTTTCTGTTTGAGAAGTGCATTTTCCTTTGCTGATTGTGCCATATGCACATACTGTTCATATGAATCGCCAGTTTTTTGCTGGAAAAACGATGCATACAACTTGACACATCATGAATAGTAAGAAGTGTATTCAGGGCAAATTAACAATAAGGTGCTTCAGATGCAAGGAAGTATGTCACTGAATACACAGGTTTTCTAACTTTGCCAACCTTCATATTTTAACCCAAGAATTGGCAGGGTGGGTGGGACACTACTTGTTGGTCTTTTACTTATGAGTAACCTACATCTATGCATGAAAGACAATGATGAACAAATCTATTTCAGAGATAACCATTTCTCAAAAAAAAATCAAGCTGTACCACCGCATGGATGATTTTTTTATTACAACTGTCTAAGGTAAATTCACAAATTGTTTTGCCACAAACTCCTGCTAAAACATGCATACACTCACTGGATGACTTGTAAAAACAACTATTAGACAAGTGGAACTGCAACAGTCTGGTGCTCAGCTCACTTTGCATGCACAAAGAAATGTTGCCCTGTAACCTGGGAAGTAGGTCAAAGCCATCTATGCAGTTCGTCTTTAGCTCTTACAAATGCATGTGAGTATCTGCAATATGAAAGTCCAAGTTCGTCAGTGGCTAATGCTGATAAACCACTCTATCATTAACATACCTGCCAACCCCACAATTTCAAAAATAGTAATAGTTTTTGTGAAAAATAGTAATCAGTGATATTTTCATATTAATTATTCAAGAAAAGTTGTTGTTAAAAATCGTAATATTTTACTATTTTTATCAAATTTTACACTATTTCATGAAAATTTCACCTCAAAAATAGTAATTATTACTCCTGAATAGTAAGACTTGGCAGGTATGCATTAACTAAAACACAGCTGGCAGTGATCTGTTAACATCTCCAAAGGAGCCTGCAGAAATTTATCATGTACTCTTTTCAAGCATTAAGCATAAGACAGGTACAGACAGCTGGACAACAGACAAAGACCCATCCAATAAAGTCTGCAGACTTGCAAGTCAGCTGAGCTAAATATATCACAAATGACACTTTAACAGGTAAGTTGGACAGCTTATGCAATAAAATACATGCACTTATCTTTGATCTTAATTTCTTCTTCAGACTAGACTGAAAAACTCTGACCTCTTGTAATGATCCTGACCTGATCTTTAAGCCTACACAACAAAACTCCAGTGGTGCATGTACACTGTCTATTATATTCTCCTATTTTGTGGGGGGGGTTTTGCTGTGCAAACTGGATGCTTTCTTATTTCTGGAAACCAGCATACACAAAAAAAGTCTCCATTTTTGTGGCAACTAATACCATCACAACTGTGGCAAATTTTAGCAGTCTTGCTCTTCTAATGTATCTGAGCAGCTCTCAGTATCGTTCACCATAACTATAGCCAAAGCCCGGTCTGTGACCTCCTTTATAATCCCCTGGCCCACCACCTCCATAGCCCCCTTGCCTACCACCACCATACCCCCCTTGGCCGCCACCGTAGCCTCCTTGGCCACCGCCGTAGCCTCCTTGCCTGCCGCCGTAGGCCCCTTGTCTGCCACCATAGCCTCCATGTACTTGCTCATCACCATAGCCTCCTTGCTGCCCGGGGTCTTGTTCACCTTCTCTTATATTTTTCAGGACATCAGTGATAAAGTTCATTCCCACATGACCATCATCACCACCTCTCTCCCTCTGCCCATCATAGTTGTTTCTATCTGGGCCACCTCTGAAGTGGCCATCTCTACCACCTCTGCCACCTCTATAGCCTCCAGCATTTCTGCCTGGGCCGCCCCCCATGCCATAGCCCTGGTCTCTGGGATGGCCTTGTGGTCTGGGCATTGGACTCTCTATGTCATCCAAACCGTCCCTCATCTGAAAAGGTAAAAGGAACAGCGTATTATATGTAGTATCATCCTGGAAAAGTTCCCACCAAGTCAAGGTACAAAATAGGTTTTGCATTGACACTGTGTTTACTTTGGACAACAGACTTCACACTACAAAGTAGCATCCTGTGCAAAAAAAAGGCAAGACATCATGCATGCCATATATATATATATATATATATACAATGTATATAATATATATATATATATATATATATATATATATATATATATATATATATATATATATGTAATATGAACTATAATGCAAGACAATATATGTGCAACTTAAACATGTAATAATGCAGGACAATATAAGCACTATATATATATATATATATATATATATATATATATAAAAGCACTATATATATATATATATATATATATATATATATATATATATATATATATATATATATATATATATGAACTATAATGGAAGACAATATAAGCACTATGAGTGTGTATATATATATATATATATATATATATATATATATATATATATATATAGTGCTTATATTATCCTGCATTATTACATGTTTAAGTTGCACATATATTGTCTTGCATTATAGTTCATATATATATATATATATATATATATATATATATATATATATAGTGCTTATATTGTCCTGCATTATTACATGTTTAAGTTGCATATATATTGTCTTGCATTATAGTTCATGCAAGTTGAACACAAGATGTGCTTTTGTTGTTCCATCCTGTAACATAGATGAATTGTTTTTCCTGATCTACGTCTGTGTAAAACATGGCTTAATTTACAAGAAAATTAGCCACTTGCTGTACAGAAAATATTTTACCAAATCAAGTATCACCGTACCAGAACAAAAGAAATTTGGCTGTGGGCATATGACATACGGTCTGGTGCTATTTTGAGTGTTCTGAATCCTTTTCCTTGTTCTTACCCTGCATTTTGTAATTATATTAACCACTTAAAGCTGCATATACCTGCAACAGATGTTTTCTTGACACTTGTGGAATCCTCACATGGCCAAAAAGTTGTAAAATCTGAGCTAAGTTTAATCACACATGGGTCTACCATTCAAACTTTATCCGACAGGATAAGCCATGCAAGACTTGAATCCATACAGTGTTTTACTGATCCAGCGGCATCATCTGGCACCTCCTGACCAATGCAATCATGCAGGAAGTTTGACATGATTGCTGTTGACCAGTGGCGCTCCCTAGTGACAGAGGCCTTCTAGGTTCATCTGAGTACATGCACTATGAAAGCATACTGCGTCATTATCTCTGAGGCGCAAAACTGGCTGAACCAACAGTTCAGACAGCAGATGGTTCTTCAACCTGATGAGGCTGCATGACGCCTCCCAAACAGTGAACAGATTCACAGGTGACCATACCTAATGCTAATTTTCACTAAAATTCAAAGGAATCAGGAGAACACATGAAGCTCACCCAGACACCCAGATTCAGCCTTGAAAAGCCTCTCATTGCTGAGCTGTAACAAGAAAGATGACATTGGACAGACTTACATTGGCCGGCACACTCTTCAGTCTGTAGTCCAGAAGTGCATGTGTCAGTGAATTGGATACTTTGAGAGCCATCCCAGCCTCCTCCTCAGTTTCAAGTGAGCAGCCATCATTCTGAAGTGGTGAAAATATCAGATTATTCTTAAATGTACTTTCTAAATCAATTGTACAACTGGGACAGACTGAATGCTTAGCAATAGTGAACCACCCACGATGTACCATGTTTCATCAGAATATCATTTTCAGAGTGTGGAAGTAAAGATAGAGGCATAATGCTTCCCTATACAAATGCTGCTGTATCCATAGGCCACAAATTTGCTATGTGCCAGCTCACCATTTTAAAAAGTCAAAACGTACTATAAAATATTTTGCCCAGTTTCAAATACTATGGTGTAGTTAACAACTCATGAGCCCTGATTCTTGTTTTGGTTTTGTTGTCTGAAATACAAAAACAAAAATTATGTTCATTTCATGTTTTGGTATATGGTGCTGCTCCTAATCCTACTGGGGTCATGCAGTTTATAAGTTTGACTATGAAACTACAACAAAAGTTGTTCATGTTACTGTCACAGTAACATTTTCGACAATGCTAGGCAGAAGGCTGATTTCTGTATTGCTTTTCAGTACACTGTGATACTATCATATGCTCTGAGTAAATAAGGGGATCCTAATGTATGACTGAAATTTCCTCATGCTTCTCATACAGACAGTTTGCCATTTACATTGTATTTCCCGCTCTAAACTCTTGACAGGCCAATTACTGACTGCATTTGGGTTGATCTTATGACAGAGGGATGACTGTATTCTTAAATGTCCAACCTGGAAAAGTGATTTCACTTTTATACCAAATATCACAGAAACATGCATCCCTCACATTATACACCTATATTACACTCTATTGACAGCATGTTTTGCAGAATATGTCTGCACTGAAGACAGAACTCAACAAGAGGGCTGTGTGAACAGCCCGTGCCTCAGCTGATCTTGACATTCATCACACTTGCAGCTCTATGAACTTGGGAAAGGATCAAGGACACCATGTTCTGAGCAAGTCTGAACTTTATAGAAGAACACTTACATGTGAAACATCAAAGTTAAAGTAGTTCTCAAGTTATAATGAAGAGTAAAATTCATGTATGTTGTACTGTGACCCCACAAACGAGGTCAAGGTCATCCATGTACTGTCTCAGCATGACCTTCATACAGAATAATCAACATGTGTAGCTAACTCAAAACAGATCTCAAGTTATCAAGTAAACAGTAAATTTTGTGTCAGTTGTCCTGTGAATACGCATTAGAATGCCCATTGACTTACAAGATCTTTTAAGATTTGTCCCAAAAAAAAAAAAAAAAAAAAAAAAAAATTCATTAAAAATAAAAAAATCACTGGAGCATGAACATTTGAACAAAATTGGTAGAAACCCACCCAAGGTACATTGCCACCAAGTTTGAAGTTAATCTGGATGACGGTTTTGGAGAAGAAGTAAAAAATGTGAATTAGCATTAGAATGCCCATTGACTTCCATAGTAATCAATAGGAAAGCTGCATTGACCGACAAGTACCAGAATTGAAAAAATCGTTAAAAATCAGGAATCCGCAGCATTCCCACATAGTGTACAACTTTGTTTGACCCTTCTACAAGGAACACATCCACCATGTTTCAGCTTAATCTGAGTGACGGTTCTGGAGAAGAAATCGAAAATAGCTACAACACACAAAAATTCATAAAAAAATTAGGAAAAAATTGCAGCGCCACCTGGTGAACAAATTAAGAACTAGGAGTCCCAGGGAGTGTTCCTGTGTGATATCAAAGCAATTGGGTGAGCGGTTTTGGAGAAGATTTTTTAAGATTTACTCACAAAAGAACAAAAGAATTCAATCAAAATCCAAAAATCACTGGACCGTGACCATTTGAAGAAACTTGGTAGAGACCCACCCAAGGCACATCTCCACCAAGTTTGAAGTGAATCTGGCAGACAGTTTTTGAGAAGAAGTCGAAAAGGTGAATTGTGGACGACGGACGGACGGACGACGGACCCTCAAAAAACCTCAGCTGACTGACAAGTCAGCTGAGGTAAAAATTAGTGTTTGTATAAGCGAGGGCCTTTCGTTAAAAATAGGGTTTTTGTAAAACTTTTCGGTATTTCTTGAAAAAATATTTGTGATAAAATGGTCAAATTTGTGCTATTACAATCTCAACACAGGTATTTTCAGCAACCTATCAGGACTTTTTCATAACTCTATATATCTGGCTACAATGGTGATACAAAATTGGAAACTGGACGTTTTACTGAAATTGATAAAAGTTTGAGACTCTTTATTTTTGATATGCATTTAAAAAAAAATTGATTGATTCTTTGAAAATCCCTGATATGTTTTTACTCTAGAGAATCTTTAGGGTAAAGTAGTTTTTATTTGATTAAAATTTAGAATTTGTTTTAGATAATATCCATGTGAAACACTCATAAATTTCAGAAATTCAAAGGTTAACATAGTCCTCTGCTGATTGTATTTTACTAATTTGGGGATTATTTTTCAAAATTTTGGATGAAACTTGCATGGAAGATCATTCCAAATTATATGCCCATGATGAATAGCCTTCCTTGGCGCACTCTGGGTGCATTCCGCCCAGAGCACACCAAGGAAAGCTCTTGACTCGGTCTTCTATCAGGGTGGAATGATTTAAATAGAATGGCACTGGAATAAGGGAGCATACACTCACCAAGAGTTCAAGTAGGCTCTTCAACAGGAGACCCATACCTCCAAGCGGCTTTCCTGTGGTACGCTGAAGGTAAATGGAATAATCTTAATGAAATTCACAGTTCTTAGAACACCATTAAAGGTCAACAGGATGGCCACTTGCTGTCTAATGCTTTTTAAAAGGTTGATACCTTGAGCAGGGATAAATACATTCACAGAATGATGACCTTCCAAAATACATGGAGGATGACATCTATCCCTATGTTCTTTATAACCAAGCATACAACCACCTTCAACAACACCACAATGTAAAAAGTGTTACTCCCATCCTAACAACTTTCCATTACAGTTATTGTCATCCATGCACAGTCTATGACCAGTCATACAACTTTCCACTACAGTAGTCCCTCCCATCACTATGCATTTTAGAAGCAGTGATACAACAGCCTTCCACGACATATAAACTGTTAATCCCATCCCTATGAACTCAACAAGTAGACTGTGACAGTCCTGTGCTCAGCTGGTCCTGTATTCAAATACTGCAGTAATCCTGTGACCTTTCAGAATAATATCAGAGTCACCTTTCTTTAAGACCGTCCTTGTTTCACAGTTTCAGAGTCACAATTTTTCAAATGAGAAGTGACAGGATCCAGTTTTTAAGATATAAGCCAATATGTTGCTTTGCCCTTTCACTCACGGTGAAAAATAACAACATCAAAAGAAACCCCATAGATGCTTTCTTATTAATGTTAATAACAAGTTCAATAACCGTGGGCCTCCCATTCATTATTATCAAGGTAAAAACTATTATACCAGAAGTTACGGTCAATACTATTACAAGGATAAAGCCAATATCAGTTTGACATTTCAAGCTCACTCAAGGTCAAAATTAACACCAAAAAGAAACCCAGTTGATACTATGCTATAAAAACAATCCCTAGAGCAACAATACTAAGATGTGTGGGTCCCCCTTATGGAAATCCCTAATTCTGAAAAGTTTGAAGGAAATGGCCAAGTGCAAGGTCATGCAGGTATGCCGACCTCTCAATTCCTGCCGGCTTTGCAGACTTTTCAGACATGATGATGATGATGATGATGACGACGACGACGACGAAGATAACAATAACAATAATAATATTGATAATAAATCTTTAACTCATTTGAGTATTAATGTTGAGCAAACTTGACATACAACCAACCAAAGGTAGATCCCCACCATGCTTGCAGAGGATATGACAGAAACTTTTGGATAAAAAGCCAAAAATTTAATCCTGAGCAACCAACCAATCATCTTATGAGCTCAGCTGACAGAGAAGTCAGCTAAGCTAAGCATCACTCATGTAACCTTCCACAACATTCAAACTTTCACTCCCATTAATGCAATTTAACTGAATAAGTTGTCTGTTTATGAACATAAAATTGTTCTTTCCTCCCATGATAAATCTCTGAATCATTTGACCACACCAAAATGTAACAGAAAAAACTTGAAAGCAATGACTTTTATAACACCACTACACATTTACACAAAGAAATGGTCGATTCTCACAACAACATACACAGGACCCAAGGGACTGGTGATGCTTACCATGAGAAAGCTGTCCAATTCCTGTTGAAACTCTGCAGTGCTGCCGAAGGCCTGAAAACCAGGATCACCTGCAAAAATTGGAAAATGGTTGCTTTTGTGAAATTGATCAAGTTTGTAGGACTCTTTATTTTTGATACAAGCTTAAAAAAGAACTGATCATATCTCAGAATATCCCTAATACATATTTGCTGTAGATAATTTTAGAGTTAACGAGTTATTATTTGACTAAAATCACAGAATTTATTTTAGATAAATATCCATGTGAAACAGACATTTCTTAGCAGAGACCTATTGTCAGTAATCAAGATCTAAAGGTTAATCCTGGTCAATTGACTACCATTGAAAGTATTTTGTTAATTTCTTCAGATTGCATTCGGACACAAAAGACAATATATATATATATATATATATATATATATATATATATATATATATATATATATATATATATATATATGTATACTATGTATATCTTCCAAAATGTCCCCAAATCTCAAAAAAAAAAAAAAAAAAAAATGTTTCCAAACTTGGTTGGACATTGCTGAAATGATGTCTGTTGAACAAACTTGTTGATAAAACCCATGTGCACCCTATGTAAATCCCCAACAAGACTAAAGAGGATGTGTGTGATCAATGGCTGTATGCATGTACACCATGTACAGCAGTGTATTAACCATGCAAACTCTAACAGTTCTTTATTCAAGATCATAAGGCAATTTCAAAGATTTGTTACAGATCACAAAATAGCATTAAAACAAAACAAACAAACAAGATAACAAAACAAAAAAACAAAGCTTCAATGCTACCTGTTGAAAAAATTGAGGACCAGAGATTGCCTAGAAATGTTTCTATATTGTTTCAAAGCAGTTGACCAAATGGCTTTAGAGAACATTTTTCTACAGTTTCGCCCAAAGTGGAACAAATAATTTTGATAAAAATCTCAGTATCAATGTACGCATTATAAACTGAATAACCCTGATAATGATCCATCCTAGGTGCAGTCCAGCCATGTTTGATGAGGATCTGGTCTATGGTTTAGGAGAAACCAACTTACATTTGCATTAACATCAGTACCCCTATACTAAAACAAGCTAACTTAAAGGTGTTACAGTCTATTTGGTCATTACACTACTCATATACAGTAAACTTTCCAATAAAGATCACATCCATAAAGAGACCATTTATATATTAGGATCACCAATTTACAGACCTGTTTTCGCTTATCCTTAATAAAATTATATCCCCAATTAAAACCACATTTTTTCTGTTCTTTAGGTGGTCTTAATTAGGTGATTCCACTGTATATACATTAAAGATATGAAGAAGGTTTGATTCAAGTTGTTTGTCAACCATCTGACCCCAAGAGTTGTTCTTAACACAGGTTTGGACATCTCCATGCTCTCAAGAGCAGCAAAGTTTTGAAGTTGATTCCCACTGAAGGCACATTTTGTTTTCAAGAGCAAAGCATAAAAATGGTTCCACACAACAAAATAAGTTTATGCTTCACACACTAGTCAATGATTTAAGCACCTCTGTTCTAATTTCACAAAAGAAAAAAAAAAGAAAAAGAAAAAGACAAGAAAATGATATGTTTTGACTTACCAAAATTTGAATTGCCTCGTCTGAGACGTTTGGCAGCTGAAATAATTCAAAGCATACTTCAAGACATCAGATGCCTTACTCACAGGGCACATGCATCGGACCTATTCCCCATTTTCACACAAATATTGATTGTAATGTATTATCACCAGCCAAAATCATTTTTTTTAAAACTTCAACATCAATAATTGGTAATCTTCTCTAGCAAAATCCTCAGTAATCGATTAGTGCTTTTCTGGCAGATATGCAGGACTAGTCTTTATTTGTAATTGTATTCAATATATTAGAGTCAATGTTTTCTTCACACTGAACTGGTTTTCAATTATCAAAGTTTTAGTTCAACTTTGGTTGGCACTGCAGACAGCCAGGTTTCCCTCAGCCAGGAAATCAGGGCAAAGCTGGAATTGTTGTGTATGTACCATGCACCAAAATGTTACAGCTTTTTGTTGTCAATATAATAATCCTGTGATAAGCATAATTTGTTGTTTATTGGCAGCATAAAGAGCATTTATTATGCTTTTGCTTACATGCATTATTTCTGATTACAGCTACATGTACTTACAAGAAAAATTAGAATGTTGCAGAGAAATGAATTCTGAAGTTCATTCAAGTCAGCTCCAACATATAGATTTAGGGCTCTGCAATTATTATCTGCTGTGGCCCTCAGTGCTAGTAGTTTTACTATTTTACTAGCCCTCCATTCAAAATTGCTTTTCCCTCCACACAATTTCATTAAGAAAATCAAAATTTCTGGTTGCCCCTAGGCCTAGTGATTGAGATTTTAACTTGCCCTGATTAGAACTTTACTTATCCCAGGCCAGTGGATATGCAACTTGTAAAGGCCTAACTGTTGCTACATCAAATGTTTCGTTAATTTCAGTAACAAATGATGGACTTTTATATACTAAAAGTGTGTTTCCTTTTTTCTATATGCTTGATATCAACATTGCATCTCTTTTTTTTCCCAAGTCATGCCTTTAAAATAACTGACAGCTAAATATGGATTTAATAAACACATTTATGGGCTTTTCAACTGACACAGTGACTATAACTGTTAACTTAACATTTCATGTTTGGAAGTCACTTCAATTCAAATAACAATTCTACTAATTTTACATTTTAATCTAAATTAATTAGGTATGTTTCTGTACTTAAGAAAATCCAATGTAACCTTCATTTTCCTCCCTTTCAAGTAATACCGTAACATATTTTTTAAGGCTTTCCAAGACACATAAAAAATGAACAATTAAACACCTTCCAGTAATGATCACTTAATCACCACCTTCAATTCAAATATGTATATACCTCATCATACTTTTTTATCATATTCTTTTAGGGTGACACAAATACAACAAACTTAATACATGTGTAAAATGCTCATGCTAACCCCAGGGCTACAAAATTTCCCTGTAAGTACATGTACATGCACATAATCCTAAGCCTCTTTCACCAAAAGGAAGTTCGGCTACAGTTTATTTCTAAGACCACGGAGGCTTGTTCCGGTCTTGCTAACTTTTATGTAAGTGACAGAGATATTTACAAGGTTCCAGTAAACTTGGCACTCCTGGCTGGCCTGACTGGTAGAACTCCAGATCATGGCGGACTTTAAAATCCAGGCGACCTTCCTGTTCTTCTATCATCCTGGCAAACCTCTCAACCAGCGGTGTCTGATCCGACTTCTTCTCTGCCTGTTGCTTGATCTGCATGTGATAATCCATGAAGTGTTCTTTCTGCAATTCAAAAAACAACACATACAGTATATCTATTCAACTTGCTTTTCATCTTCACTTCATCGAGAAGCAACCACAGATCATTCACATTATGTGTCTAATTTTAACCAAAATCCCAACATTGGGTAATGTTCTATAGCTAGTCACTGTATTCAGGCTTTGAAATTTTTGTGATTTTTTTTTTCAGGTGACGTTATATTTACTTTGAAAATAAATCTTGTAGAAAACGACCTTTCGTGGATGTATGGATAACACTAAACCCTACAAGCCATCTTGCGGTATGAGACATTTAAACCTGTGCTACAAGAAACAAGAATGCAAAAGGCCTACCATGTAGCCTAAGCGATGTTTCAGGCCTGTCACATGTCCTACGATGGTGCGTGGGTCGCATTTCGCCTCACACAAATTGCAAACATAGCGTGCATCTTCTGTTGGGTCCTCTGGTTGGAATTCTGTGATGTACTGTAGTCCTAGAGGGCACAGTGCAAACACACAAGTACAACTATAAGGCATTTTTAGTACATGGATACGTCTATTTCCAATTTTTTATTGTATCTTCTCTCCTAAATAACTGTAATTTACCCTCTATCTTTAAAGTTATACAATCAATATGGCAGAACTTCACACAGCTGACATGTTCTCATATGTATTACCATAGTTTTTGGACAATAAGTCACTCCATGCTTGAAGTCACAGTAGCCCAAGTTTCAATTCTTTCTTTGTACTTTGTCCACGTACAAGTTACTGTGGACTAAAAGTCTCAGCTACAGAGAATATATTAATACATCAGGCTTATTTGGTGCATCGTGTATCTGTTTTCAACACTTGTCTAGTCTTCTTATCAGAGAATATATTAAGACCACCGTCTTCCCCAGTACATGAAAAGGTGCCAGCAAATGACATTCACTGGCATCACCACAAATGTAATTGTACAACATGCTGACAATTGTCTTCATGGCTTGCCATAATTCTCCAAAATTAACATGCACTTTTACAGCCTATTTTCAGTGAGTCCTAGCATCAGCATGTGTTACTGACAGGTACAGAGTCCATAGACCTGTCTACTGGCTCCTACCTTACCAATTTTGTGCACAAGTTATGAACTTCTCTCTCCTTACAAATGATTGTGCAACTTTCAGTATTAAAACTGAGCACACAAAAGCAAATTAAAGCACTCATCATGTTGTCAATGTTGTACAAGATTCCTGTAAAGGATGAATGTTGAATGTGCAACCACGCAGATTAGTTAATTTGACATGCCCCATTTCTTTTTATGTACCACATCCCAAATAAAGAACAAAACAAACTAGTACCAATGAAAATTGTATCTGGCATGTCGTCGATGATCTGCTTCAGGCGTCTGGGCTTTTGGTACACTCCACTTTTGGTCTTGTTTTTATTCTTGGTCAGCGGGGCTACAAGTGCAAAAACAACGCAGTTTCAGTTGAAAGTCTTTCAAGAAATGAAGTATTTATCAGCTTGAACTATTTCACCCTTAATCTGCTCAACATAAAAATACTGTCTGCTTATTCTTTCATATGTCTAGGAATTGTCTACATCAAAACATTGTAAATGAGACTTGCAGCTTCCCAAAATTTCAACTATTTGGTCTCCCATTCAATTTGTTCCCACATCCCACCTCTAAAATTGCTCACCGCTGACAAACATGTTCAGGGATGTGATTGCCTCGTGCTGAAAAAACTCTGAAATCAGCTGAATCGAGGAAGAATCACATCCCTGCATGTTACTAAGTACATGTGCTGCCACCTGTACAACCCTCCTCAGTCACACCTTCCCAGACCAGCCTGCAGCAGTGTTTTTTAATAATGACACATTACACAGCATTATAAATAGATCTCATTCAGTTCGTAATTATTTACTGCTCTTTATCACAAGCATTAATGGCAATTGTTATGAAAACTGAACTTGCTTTGATGTATCATTCTACACTATGTTCACATATTCCACACCTCAAGGATATGATCACAGCTTTATCAACCCAGAGTGCACAACAAAGTGCTACAGAGTTCACCGCAAACTTGTCTTTGTAAACTTCATAACTGGTTCACGTACATGTACCCTGGAAGTCAATCAAAAAGTTCAAGTTGAAGGTTAACTCTAGTTTTCACACAAGTTATGCCTCACTCCACACAATGATGTTAATGGCCTAGCAAGTCATGCTGCAGCTGTTGAATGACTTGTGCACAAGGCCACAACTATCAACTTTGCAGTGGGCAGCCTGGTCCTTGAGCATGCAGAATGACAGCTTTCATGAGGAAGCTGAACACCCTGAAAGCTCATCATAACAACATAAAAAGATATCGGACATATTCACTTTATGATGCAAATTTTGGGGCTCTTGAAGTCAAATTCTTTCGCTATTTGACTCATTTATCTGACACATTATGCAGGGAAAAGATGACATTATTGTAACAAGGTTTCACTGTATAACTTTCAAATCATTGGTTTAAACATTTTTTTATTAATCTAATCATTGCACCTACAGGTATATGTTATGTGGAAGGCAGTCCCCAGAGGGATATAATTATGTAGGAACCCTACAGTCCAATTTCAAAACATTTTAATCTTTCAGTATGTTCAGAGTGCAAATAAGTAGTTATCTGCACTCACATCTGAAAGAATTTGTTTTGAAAGAAGCTGACAACTGACTTTCCTCCATTACCTTTGACTTAGACACTCATCAAAAAAGTAATCTTCAGACTACTATTTTCCCTTCATAGTAGTCTGTACTTTTGTGATGCATTTCCAAGCCGAACAGATTTGACATTTTTTGACGCTCAAAAAATGTGTCAAATACTGAAAAATTGTTTATACAGCAGTAGCTGCTACAAAGGCATCTCTTGCGACACACTAAGCTTCTTTCAAAGCCACCGCTTCAAGACATTTGCCTCTATTGCTTCATTAGTCACCTGCCATAAAAGACCACATGCTATATGCAACCTTTTTCGGCTGGTGGTGGCAGGGGTCTTAAATAGCAGGCACTACTGTAATACTCATGTTGCAACTTTTCCCTAATTAAAAATTCAGTTTTGGATGAATTATACATTTTGTCCTACGATGTTCAATGTTCTGCAAAACTTCCATCAAGACCACAAATATGTTAGCCAAAGTCTGTACTATCTCCATCCGTTCCTGCTACTGTCTATTTCAAACACATTGATGGAAAATTTTTGAAGAATTTACTTTCAGCATGACGGCATGCTCAGGGCATGATTTTTTTAAGACAGGCTCTATCAGACTATGACCATTACAAGTCTTCATGAGTATTTTATAACATGTTTTGGAGCCCAAAACACCTGAACATGTGTCTCTTTATGAATCTTTTACTGCTATTTGCAGTCTAAAGAATCAGGAAAAACAGACATGGTCAAAGAAACTTTGCAGATAAATATAGAATTATGTCATCAAATTTTACTCGGGGCAGTGGCATATTATTATAATTACTTTTGTTTTGTTTTTTTGTTTTTTTTCATTTTTCTGTCAAATTACTCAAGGATAAATTAGGAATTCAGCGTTATTTTCCTTTTCATAGACACAGCTCTCCATATATACACTTGGCAACATTTATCCACCTTCTGTGTACATGTAGTTCTCAACAGGACCATCAAGGTCCAGTATTTATTTTCCTGCGAGAAATTCATAACAAAATCACATTACCTGTAGCAATACTTGTTTCACAATTTATTGATGATGGCACAAATTTGATACGAGGTTCAAAACACATTCCCTTAAAGAACACTCCACCTTGTGGTGCTGCTTGATGCTTCAAGACTTACAAGACGCCGTGTTCTTTCATTGTACAGTTTGGATGATTGTTGTGGGCGCGATTTTTATGACGAAAAAATCCTACCCTCAACAAACACTCACCCCCCTCAGCCTGTCTCTTCAGGTTCTGTAAAAAGAGAAAGTACAAAAAACTTGCACATGGCTATCTAAAATGTCTATGCAACATGTTTCAAAAGGTGAAGGCACATCACAAACACATTAAAACAACAAAAGGACCAAGTTGGCCCTACGCAATTTTTTTTTGTGTCCGAGAAAAAAAAATCAAACATTCCTGCAACATTGCATGTTTTGCAACTTTTGCTCCTTGGTATATCCATGCACATAAAATATGAAAGAAATATGAAAGATATTGTCAGAAAAACAAATCTACCGTAAACATTAAAATTGTGTAGTAATTAAAAAAAATAAGACAAAAAATTACGAAAGGAGTGACACCTTCACTGTCCAGTTGTCATCATGTATGGTCACTGCTCTTTTATAGCATCTTATTATGATTAATAGATTTTACTTACAGTTCTATGGAGGAGTAAAATGAATATAACCTGTACAAAAGTACTACAAATAATAAATTTGAACGGTACTTCACGTCCACAACTGAAGAATATTTAATTTAGACCAAGCCAGTTCAGCCTATAGTTTGACTATAATTGATTTAAGACTGTTTGATTTTGTTGAGAAAACTATGATTACATCTGGTAATATCTAACTTTAGTGCATCTCCTTGGGACTCACATGAAGAAGTTGATGTCTTTGTAAATCATAAAATAAATAAAAGGACTGTGATGGTCCTATGCTCTACTGGGCTTGGCTGCACAGACTGAAGTGGTCCTGTTAGTAACCTGCAGAATAAGATCATGTCACTTTAACCTTCTTTAAGACCACAATGACCTTGAATGACATCAATGTCACTCGAGTACACTGTCAACCTGACCCTGCAATATAAGTCTTTTCCACACACACATTTTTGAAGTCACCACTTTTGAAATGAAAAGTGACATGATCCACCATTACCATGATATAAGCCAAAATGTTACACTACAAAAACCACCAGAAACACCCCCAGATATTTACTATTGATGGTGAGTAGGTAGGAACCTATGCTAGGATCCACCATTACCAACATACCAGAGGGCCATGATGGTCCTGTGCTTTGATGACCTTCTTTATCAGAGGGACCACAGAATTTAACAGAGGAATCTTTGGAAGTAACATGGAACATTTTGACCTCCCTAAAGTTTATGAAATGCACTGAAAAGTTAAAATGAAAATAATAGAGTGTTCTGCAGATTTCCACATATGGTCTATACATAACATAATACTGTACATGGCACTACCATTACTAAATTAAAGTTTGATTTGCATACATGCAATACATTCTCAAAGTTGTAATATTACGAGTCTGGCTTGAAAACTGTGGGCATAAATCATTCCCTATCAGAAAACTATCACATACATGTATGCAGTACATATGCCTCAGTCATGATACAATACATATCATGATGATACACACCTCACGATTAAGGAATTAAGTATGGCGTGGCATTCAATGTGGCCAATATATCACAAAGGAGGCGGTGAGATCAGAGTCAGATTGCGAGCGGATAAGCGAGCAATCTGACAGAGTCTCACCGCCTCCTGAGTAATATATTGACAGCAATGAATGCCACACCATACTTAATGCCTATTATAATATGGTTTCAAGTTGAAAATCCCCAAAAATTTAATGCAAAAAAAGGGAATAACTGGCCTATTTTCACCTGTTATCATCTCTTTTGTTGAGCAAAAAATTACGAAAGGAGTGACACCTTCACTGTCCAATTGTCATCATGTATGGTCACTGCTCTTTTATAGCATTTTACTATGATTTAGGGGGGCCATAGGTGTGAAGATTGTACCACTGTAAGTTACAACCTTCCAAATAGGCCCAGGCTCAAAATATTGATCATAACAAAACAGAGAACGAAGTATATCATAATTGTGTCTCAGGCCTACATATGGCTGTCATACAGGTATAGTTTTTAGAAGCTTTTGGGAATGAGAAAAACCTCATAGGGCACCCCTAGACAAACGATGTCCATCAAATGTGATTGGCTGAATCAGGTCATGTGACAAATCAATATTACCACAGTTGAAAGTGAAGGATGATGGCAAGCAGGCAAATTCGCCGTGTGCTGGGCAATTTTCAAAGTAGTTCGTGTTCTGTTTGGATTATTTTTAGGGACAGAGGTTTTTTAAGTGCAAGGTCTGTACCAATAATGAGAGTACTTAGGAGAGTTCATTTTGGGTGTGAAGCCAGAGGAAATGGATGCTATGGCATGGGTAGGGTAGGCCTACTTAAAATTCTAGGCCTGGTCGCACTACTCACTGACACTGGTTCAGGTCATCTGGAGGATTATTCACCAAGTATGTCTATGAATGCACTTGCACCGACTTGTTATTTCATGTGTCAGGATCATTGGGATAATAATTGTGGAGTAATGGCATCATAAGGTTTGTAACTTTGCTACATTTGGTTGTCGCAGCATTGGCGGCAAGTGCGGATAGGGAGAACACATGCACTTGAATTACCGTGGTATCTATTATGGACCATGGTTACTACCATTGGAACGCGGAACAAAAAGTAATTAAAACATTGTATTTCCACGAAAGATATTTTGTGAACATTTGCTGTAATTGTTTTATTAAATGAACTAAGCAGCCATACATTTCTACGTACTTTACAGGGTTCATACAGGTTCTTGCAAAGTGAATTCAAGGACTTTCAAGGACTTTTTCAAGCACTTAAATCAAGTTTTCAAGGACCAGATCCAGCAATAGAACACAACTGACAAATTGTTTAAATCATCACTTTTCAACCCTCTACTAATATGACCAATGCATCTTAGTCCATTTATTATTTATCCCAACCATGTATGAATCAGACTCAAATTTTGAAATAGGCAGTAGACTTTCCACAAACTTAGAAAGAAGCCTTTATGTGGATCATATTACCGGATGTCCTTTTTCAAGATAAATTAAATATGGATTATTTTATGAGTTTACTGTGACTTATGTAGGCCTACAGCCAATATATATGGGTTGTATTCCTGAAATTGACTCTATCTAGTCTATAAAACTGCTACAACTATATATGGGTAAAATTAAACCTGAAGATGTACCTATCCCATGCACATTTTTCACAAGAATGCCCCAGTTTCCTTTCTAGGAAGGTGATGTACTTTGTTACCTGTATGTTTGATACAGTGTATTTGTCCCTCAAAGTGGGCTGTACATGTAAATAAAGCTCATATAATTGGTTAGGCCTGACTTGATATGAACTGTCAAACTTACATGGGTTAAAAGGGGGTTAAAAGCAAAAAGATACTTTGTAATTTGCAGTGTTACATTTTGACAAATGGAATTTGCCAGCCACTTCAAAGGAAAAAGACAGCAGAATGTGTTCATCTTAATGTGATTCAAGTTCATAAATGCTACATTTTGTGGAAAATATTCATATTCCTTGGCAACTTGCCTCATCAGGTGATGCTTAAAAATAAAATTCAAGGACTTTTCCAGGACCTTTGTCCAAAATTCTGGATTTTCAAGGTTTTCAAGGCCTTGAAAATGATGTAGCAAATTCAAGTACTTTCAAGCACTTCAAGGACCTGTGCGAACCCTGACTTTATTAATGATAATGAAATAAAAATCCAGGGACTCATATGGGGCGGTATTTCAGTGGAGGTAAGCACAAAAAGAAAGGTCATTGTGATGTATCAGATGTTATATCACTGCAAACAAAGCATTAAATCACAGTAACCTTGTTTTCACACTCTACTATATTATAATACAATATGTATCACGATATTTTAATGTTTTATTTTGTCTGGAAGTTAGATATATCAATGACACCAAAGTTTCAAAAATGCAATCCCATCTTGACTGGAAATGATATAAAAATATATCAACAAAGAATTTTGCCTTGGTTCTGACTTAAAAATAGCTGTGTATTCAATCAATCATAAAGGATTGTACATAATTATGTGATGTGGTACTGTGACAACAGTGACATTATGTCAGTCTTAGCTCAAGATGACATAATATCACTTGTTGTCAGCCACCTCTCTGAATTTTATCAATATTTAATTTTCCTTCTATATTTCATATTATTAATTGATCAACCTCCTGGAATTTTACTTTCCATCTCCCAGATTTTAAGTTTTGCAGGTTGGCAACACTGGTCTTGCGTTGTCAAATGGGTAAAAATAAATATAAACATGGGATAGTTACTGTGACACTGGCCTGAGGGTTCTCACTGTCACTGCTGAAAATGGGCAAAACAGTGTAAAAACAGTCGTAAAATAATTATTGCACTTGTTTCTGCCTTCCATAGCTGTAGGACTGCATTAAACAATGTATGTTTCAATGTGTGGATTCATTTGAAAGTTCAGTACTTTGTCTACGTCAGTAAAATGCTTTCTTATTGCCTAAATGTGACAGCAATGCAGGTAATTTATGCCAAACATCGCTGTTTCAAAGGTTAGAAATATAATTCAGACGATCGTTTCTATTGGCTGATGGTGATGTAGTCAGATTGTCATTGGACATATTTGAATAATTAGGGCTGGAGATTAGTCACGTGGACCAATAGGAGCATGGAGATCGCTCAGACCATCACTTCTTCCCTGCACTTCCACCTAGGTCTCAACAACATGCTGCAGCTGAAAGCAGGGACGCAAGGCACAATAAAAACAGGAAATCTGGCTCTTTTGATGTTGTCAAAGTGTAAAAACTTGAATATTCTTATAGGATTCAGACTCAGATAATTCTTCTGAAGCTTTCTGTTATAACGGCAACACATACAGTTGGGAAGGAACTGTACATTTGGTACTGATGAAGGTAAAGTCATGTGCCCGGACTCCATTTGCACATTGGGAAAGCATTGATGTTTTTTACAAACATATTCTCTTTGCCTTCAATAGAACTTACCGGTACCTCTAATTGTAAACAACTTGTAAAATAAGCAAAATAATAAGGTTTGATGCTATCAATCACAAGTGGTAAGTCATTTTAAACAAATTACTGCACAATAAATACGTACAATTTTAGAGATGTATCAAGGATGACAACTGGTGTGACTGGCACTCCCAAGTGTCAAAGTGGGGGTAAAAATTTGCATCGCATCATATCATACTTTTTTTCACTATACCGCAACGTGGATCGTTAGCCAATATGCATCGATGTATCGATGAATCGTTTCAACCCTACAACCTATTGCCCACAAAAAGAATGGAGGGCTGTTCATACCAGTGGTTGCATACAGCAGGTACCACTGTATGTCAGTTTAACCTTTCAAGGTCACTCAGTCAAACTTAATGGTACAAAAAGACACCCCACATGTACTTGTCTAGTGTTCCTTAGTAACCATGGGCCTAAGACCCACTTCTACCTACATATAAGGTAGTGTCAGATTTGCTGCTATCTAAACAGTAACAATGCTGACATGTAAATGTACCTTACTGATAATTCGTCTTTTTGTAAATTCCACACAAGTCAGGAAATGCCAGCAGCATCATGTAGTTTAGAAAGTTTAACAGTGGAATCCAGACAAGGAACATTCCCACTAAGCTTGAAGAAAATCCAACATGCAGTTGGGGAGAAGTTAAATATAGTGAGGGACAACAGACACATACAGATTTTGTAAGTGCTGCTGACTGACAAGTCAGCAGAGCTGGGAAAAAAATGAAACCTCACTATAGTATGACTAGTTGCATGAAACACCGAGAACTACTCAATTGCAAAGTGCATCCCCCCAGTTTGAAAAGAATCTGGCTAACACTTTTGTCAAATGTCAAAAATGTGAATTACCACTGCAACACTCACCAACTTATATAGTGATTAAACAGAATTTGTATGCATAAACCAGGAACTACAGAAATATAAATTTCTTAAAAATCAAGGATCCAGTGCAACACCAAGTGAACTACTTTGTTTCATCCTTCCATAACTAACATTTCAACTGAATTTCAGCAAAAACTGTGAGTGGGTCACAGATTGGAAGAGGTCAAAAATAACGCAACACACAAAAATTCATTAAAAGAAAAAAAAAAATAAAAGAAAAATCCAAAAAGTCCCTGGAGCATGACCATTTGATATATGTATGTATGTGTACACACACATATATATATATATATATATATATATATATATATATATATATATATATATATATGTACCCACACACACACACATATATATATATATATATATATATATATATATATGTACCCACACACACACATATATATATATATATATATATATATATATATATATATATATATATATATATATATATATATATATATATATATATATATATATATATATATATAAGGTAGAGGCATGCTTAAAGTAAGATTCCCATCAACTTTGAAGAGGATCCTGCAAATGGTTTTGAAATCAAAACGTGAATAATTGTGGAGGGTCAATGGGCGATGGCAGGCGAAGCCCCATCTCTAGATGTAAGCTCAACAGACTGACAAGTCAACTGAGCTAAACATTCCAATTTGATACGGAAATAAGGAATTGATTTAAATAAATCGCACTGATATTTTGAGGTTTACTTAATTTATAAATATAACATTTTTATTTTCCCTGTTATTACTACTGGTAATCTGAGTTAATCAGTTGAAACAGGAGATACCATCGTCCAGAAATACAAATCTTCTGCCAAATAATGGTCACAATAACTTGCATGCTGTAATTGGGTCAGACTATCAGTGCTTGTTGAGCTTTACTTTGGTTTGAATTGTGAAATGCCAAACTACACAAGAAACAGAACTCCAACAGAATACAATAAAAATGTTTTAAATGGAAAATTCATGGCTCTGTCTTCATTATTGCATAATCTATGCCTGTGCAGCTCTTCATGAGGAATCCATGAGAATTTTGAAACAAATTGCATATATTTTTGGCCCAATTTTATTATACACAAAAACAGTTTCGGTGGCTAAATCAAAGCATCTCAAGTGTCCCTTTAATTGGTCAAATTTAAAAGCATCACAAGAAAGCAGAAAAGATTCCAGCCTTGTAGTCCACAATATGGATATTTTCTAAGTTATTTGTCATCAGTTTTACATGCATACATGTAGCAGTATATTCATATGATTGTACTGAAGACAAAATATTTACGCACAAGTGACTTATAAGCAGAAATAGCAAATACAGTGGTTCCTCTCTTACATAGCCCAGCCAAATGCAGTCAATAAGTGGACCTTTCTAGAAGGGAAAGTACTAAATGCCACTTCCTGCATGAGAAAGTTGCCTGTGGTGAGTGGGCAACCAGTAGTGCGGGGCTCCAAAAGAAAGGCACCACTGTACGAATATATGGTGCATGTATCAATTTAGAACTGTCCTGTCGTGCCAATTTGATGTCACACACACTGCCACAAAATCTATGTAGGCATGGTCTGATTTATACCACTCTCAGATTTCCCATTTTTTTGTGCTTGTAGTCCCTGTTTCCAACGCAATTCCATGGATCGATCCATGAAACCCATTGCCAATGTACATGTAGCTGCAGGCCAGAGCAAAAGAGGAAATCTTGAGAAGTTTCACTTTGACAAACATTTGAGGAGTTGGACTTCAAAATCAGACCATCCCTATCTTGATGCAAGATTCAACACATCACGAGGTCATGACAAATCACTTCTTGTGTGCGAGTTTGGAGCACTTCTGGTGAACTGAGACAGATACTGAAAACCCACGTACATTGCCTGCATGTTAGCATATTGGTATATCTCTTAAGCCATTTCAGCTGGAAACTTCTGCACCCCAGATGCATAAAATAGATCTGAATATTTATTAATCACTAGCTTTCTGATATTTGTTTCTGTACCACATAGACAACTGCTTAGCACACAGCTAACACCAAAGCTGGTTAGCATCACTACATACAGATAGCAACTTCAAACGTAAATGGTAGAATCCAATAAACTAGAACTTGTTGATTTCGCCTGACAAAGTTAAATGTATTCTTGTGACTCAATTTTGTCTCTGAAGCAGGCACAGAAGTGTGGCAGAGGGATGTACTTATTAAAGAAGTCTGTTTTTCTTTCCTCAAATTCTTGAAGAAGTAATGCAAAGAAACAAAATTTAAATGTATGCATATATATATATATATATATATATATATATATATATATATATATATATATACACATGCATATATATATGTATGGACCTGTGACCTTGAGAATTAGGTTAAGGCCACCCAAACACAATCAAAACATATGTGTTACCAACAATTATATAAAAAAGCTTTCAAAAATTATTGCATGCAAACTGAAAGAAAAGAACAAGAAGAAATGGGCACAAAAAAATAAGACTTTCTCCCTTCAACACAGGCATATAAATATTCATATGCATTGTGTGTAATGCATGTTTATAATAAAGAGCATAAATATTCAATGAAAATGCAAACTATTTCACTGTAAGCTGCAAGTAGATCACAGTAACTGCATCACTGCAAATACTTGTACTTGTATGTACATGTAGTTGTATATGAAGTGAAAGGTTCCAATACAATTCTCTCCATAGTAACCCCCTGTAAATTTTGAAATGACCAGCAAGTCAAACATAACAAAGAATAAGTTCCCTTTACCAGGCGGTTTGCTATATACCTCATGTTAAAGGTTTTCTCTGCCCTACTTGAGGGTACCAAAGTGTGGCAGTGACAACACTGAACTTTGTACATCAGGCAAACACCTTCAATGCTTGTTATCAATTTCTTCAAATTTAACCTGCTTTGTTTTCAGCCTAATAGTATCTGTGTTGACAGCAATTGTAACTTCTGACACAAGAGCTTTTTCACTTAACTTGTAAGAAGGTTTCTTTCCTTTATTTCCCCTTTTGATGATTAATCATTCATGCAGTCAAACTGACTTTGAGACGCTCATCTGATCAAACGCTAGGTGTGCATCCCTGCACACTTCTGTGCAGAGACGTACTAACCAGACTGAGCCAGGAGGTCTTGCAATTACCAGTTGGCATGACTGGTGATGAGGGACCACCCTAGAACTGCTCCTTCATCACACCCTCTATTCAAGTGTTGTCTTTTAGTGATTGAAGTGTCCTAATCTTCTCTCCTTCCAATCCATGTCTCAAATTCATGCTGTCCCTTATCCACAATCAGTTATTTCAATCTATGCTGAGCCCAATTCTCAAATTTGAATCAAAACCAGGCAGCCATGAGAGCAACAGGTCAGTGTATTGTGCACCAATCAGGGCACATGGCCACTGGCACTGAGTACTGTCCTGCTTGATGAACTACATGTTGCATCGGTAATCTAACATTATTTTGGGGAAAATTCTTCACATTAACTACACCGTGATTTAATAATCCTGTTTCACTTCTATGTTAAATGAGGTGCTTGGTGCCCAAGGCTACTGGTACAACACACAGCCATTCTGTGGTCGAATTGTACAACAATAAAGCAGCATGGTCCATACCTTTTGATGTTTAGATCCAGCAAGATGGGCCTCATAGTTTGCCAGTCCAGTTGCTTGGGAATCACAAAGCTACAAAAAGAAGTACCAATGTTTAACTCTTGAAATTTGCAGACACAGCTGTATTTTGTTTCTGTCCCCCCTAGATTGTTGTTAAGGGCCCCAAAAATCTTCTCATTTGTCTGTAAGCAGCCAATAAACTATACTGATTTCAGTTTACTGTCATCAGAGCATGTTAACCAATTTGCACCAGTCCTGACTGAAACGGTTGTTGCTTGGTGTCAACCATTAGTCTCTGACTGGCACATAGTACAACATTTGCCTTGACAAGTGGAGATACAGTACACATATACCTGCCCTGCAAGGTGTGCCATTTGCACAATCATGTTTGCATGCCATTCCAACTTCAACTGAGACTCATACATGGCTTTTTCTCATTTTAAGTGGGAATGGTATGCAAATATGAGAGGGCAACTGGCCACAATAATGATTGTTGACTGAGTAAACAGCTTTCCTTGACATGTGTAAGGAACCATCCCCTCAAAGTGCCAAAGAAAGTACTTAATCACTATCACTCTTTCCCTACCCACCCACCCCCACCCTGCAAAAGGGCAAGCTGGTACATGTACTTGAATGAATGGCTTTTTAAATTTATTGTTTAATAAGCCAATGAATCAAGAATCATCATTATAATTTTGCGTGTGCAACTTCTACTACAATTAGCAAGCAAAGATAGAATAGGAAAGGTCAGAATTAGCTGTAAAGTGTGTATTTGCCCCAATACACAGCCTTATACACAAAAATTTGGAGGGCTAGAGCTGTGTATTTCCATCGGTTTGCATGTTAAAATAACCCTAAATAAACTGGTCACTTTAGTAGCTGTGGTTATAAGATTTTTGTGAGGTATTCAGTTATGCATCTAGATTTAGTGTCTAAAATTTGGTGTCTCTATGTGCAGTTGTTTTCAAGTTATTAAGATGCAAATTATAATGTGAAGTAATGGGAATACACAACCCAAGCGCTCCAGTGACTGCAGTGCCCTATTTTAGGCAGGGCTAGAACCTTCTGTTCTTATCCTGGCCTTATAACCTAGTATAAAAGACAATCTGCCATACAAGATTACTTATGGCTGACAGAATGAGTGGTCACAGCCTTGAAGGACCTGATGTATCAGCTTTAAACCTTTTAGCTTACAACCTTTAACTATTAAAAAGTAATAACTAGCCTCTGATGATAAAATTATAATCTACCTTCTTTTTCTTTTTTAGTTGTAAAAAATATGTCAGCTAAGAAAAGCAGACTCTTCATCTCCAGAGGGTTTACCTGCAGGTTTGTATAATATTGAGTGACCATATGATATGTTATGTTGCTTCATTTCGCATCAACACCAGCCTTACCTCACAATACAGTGGTCTGCCGCTCTTTGATGTTCCATCCTCTCCTGTACTAGTAGCCATTGGCATAGACGCGACTACAATAAGGGTAGGTATCAAAAATAAGGCAATCAATTTCAACAAAAAGTTTGAGGTACCAAGAGATACAAAATGTTTAAAGTACCAAGAGCTACAGTTCATTATATATGTATATTACATATTAAATAATATGAATATGATATATATATGATACAGCTATGTTATTTATTCCACTCTTCTGATAAAAAGCCAAGATTTTTTTTCATTCTTTTTTTTTTTCAATTGATAGGTTGATGCAACACATCATTCTACACATCAATTCTACAGTGGCTTGTCAGCAGCCAAAACACTTGTCGCCTGTCACCACCATGGGAAATACTGAAAACTATGACATTTCCCTTGAAGGTAATTTGAATCACATTGAAATTCCATGGGGCACAATGCTGTGTAAAAAATTTTTCTGTGATAAGCACAATTAAGGCATACAATTATTTCAGGACACAATAATTACTTTGATGTCTTGATGCAGGATACAGTAAGCATTCCTTATTCTAAAGCAAAGGTAATATCTGGCTTGAATAACTATGCTGAGTCATATAAGAGGAATGCCTTATTTTGGCACCATCTGTGCAAATGCAATAATTTTCCAAGAACCGAGGTTTTAACACATATCAAGAATAGGATGAGAGACAAATATCATTTTTATGCATTGTAAGAATAAGGAAACATGTGAAATAAACAAATTAGTAGACACTTTGTCTAGTAACAATCCAAAGGGAAAATTGGAACATGGTGAAAAAAATCAGAATAGGGCCAATAAGAAACTGGCAGTTGTAGATGACAACTCAAGTTCTTGTGAAATAGCAAACCTTTTGCTTACAAGTATATGTCTCTACAATTCAGTGCCACTTGACCATGAGGAAATGGTAAGCCTTATATAAAATATGCAAGTGCATTGGGTCACACTGCTGTAAAGAAAATTAATGATGCAAGTGAGTTATGACAGAACTGTGGATATGGTAAGAACTGCTGTAAAATTTCTGAAGTTTGATCAACTCTATGAGGAGCAAGGACATTACTCTGATCATGTTGTTATGCTATATACATGTACACTTATTTATCATCATTTTCCTCTATTCTTATGCATGACCAGTCACCAGGCAATCTGTTTTTATACTGCACTGACAACTTATTCCAAAAATTACAGAGTAAATCTGCCTATGATTCAGAAAATCTGAGGCATCGTTCTCATTTCATAGCTGAGAAGCTATTGTATTAGGTCATTTTGAATGATAACCAGCATGCCTTAATTCCCCAAGTTTACAACTCGGCTTTACAGCCAATAGTCCTACATCCCAATGCAGCCTGTGCCTTAAGCACCAGTCCACTAGAGCAAGACCAGTAAAATTATATTCGTGCCTTTATTCAACTACAAGTTTTTCAATGAGTACTAGCCTCAAAAAGCATAACATCCCCATTCTGTCTGGTGACCAAAAAATCAAAAGACACAGACTGCCAATGTACCAATTATTACAACAGAAATGGTACCGATGTACCAGCTGTTTTAGGAGATGCCACCAAGGCTTTTGACAGAGTAATGTTAAGTTACTCATACTCCTGTTGAAGAAAGGTATATATTCTATTAGCACCAGGTTTATTGCTAAACATGTATCAAAATCAAACAGTGTCTGTTGTGAAGGAAGGGGCTACCTCAGCCCCCTTTGGTTGCAGTCCTGGGGTCAGGGGTTAATCTAGGATATGGGCAAAGGGGTCCTTTTTGGATAAAAATTGGGAAGAAATTTTGTACGTTTTTGGGAATCCTGCATGATTTTAGATAATTTCACAGGATTGGAAACAAATTTGGGGCCTTTTGTCCAAATTGGGAAAAATAAAAGGGCCCATGAAGCTATGGTAAATTAATTCCTGGGGGTAAAATGAGGTACGTTCACCAATATTATTCAGCATTCAGATTGATAAATTGCTCCATCGCGTGAAGAATCAAGGAATAGGATGCCACACAGGTAATGTTTTCAAGGGCCCCTCGGTTATGCCAATGATACAGTACTGCTGGCCCCCACGCTATTCTCAATGCTGAGAATATTAGATACTTGCTCCTTATTTTTCTCTCCATATAATCTCATTTTTAAGTCTAGCAAAAGTAAGCATGACGTTTGGCAACAAGAACCCCTCTACCTCAACACATCTTGATCAGTAACCAATTGATCATGTAGACAGATTTGAACATCTATACATGTATGTTGGAAATAGTGATTTCAGTTCAAGCTCCGACTGTATAGAAATTACCATTACACAATTTCAGATAGCAGTTAATTCTCATGGCTTATTTTGGAAAAGCATTCACAGATATATAAGATACAGACTGTTTAAAGACATTTGGATGTCTTTACATCCATAGGTGCCAGTTTTGGAATTTCTCCTGTAAAGAGATTCCGTCTTTTTATACTGCTTAGTGTAAAGCTGTGAGGTTCATTTGGATAATTCCACACCAAACCCACAAGTATTTTCCACCTTTGATTTGGGATGATCTTCCAGTAGACACACAGTTACACAGATGGTCAGTGAAGTTTATTCCAAAAGTTGTACACAATAACAGTTCAGTTGTACGGACATACGGTAATTTGGTAATAAATGGTAGCCAATCATCATGATACTTCATTTAGCAAGCATGGGATTGGCAAATACTCAACTGCAGTTGTCATGTTGCAACTCAATTTCTGGCACCCTACACGGTCAAGACATGAGTAATGCTAAGGAGCGATCTGCAGTATTATCCACAAACTTTGTGCAGCCAGAGATGGTAAATCAAAACCTTGCCTCTCACGTGTGGAATTGAATATTACTGAACATATCTGTACCTGTTAAAAGACATCAGGTATGGACCTACAAATAAACCTCTCCAGCCATCTTGACTGGTGAAGTGTGTAATATATATTTAGTTTTGGGGGTAATTTTTTACCCCTTTTTACATTTTTTTCCGAATTTTACCTTCTGTGTACAAAACAAATATATATACATATATAGTATGCAGGATGTTTATGTACATCATTTAGGTTTTTCTGTTGATGCCACTTCATGTTCCGAACATCTTATCTTCATACAACAGCCTGTCACAATTCGTGTACCTTCAAGCCTTGACTAACCCTGAGATGTCTGTTGATACTCACCTGCTTTCAATCCAACACCTGAAATTAGAAAAACAAAACAAAACAAAAATTATAAATGATCATGAATGGGACTTGAAAGAAAATGGCATACAACAGCCAATTGTTTTCTCTCAGCTACACCTTCATGCACAAATACTTACATTGCATTTCAAGGTGCCTTTTAAATGCCAGAATTTTTCCTGTGTTACAGAATGGTGATATCCATATTCCTGGTGGGTTTTTTAATGATGTGATCTACAGTACACTAGTTGGAAGTTTATAGGGGTGACCTTGATGCATCTTTATCCTCTGTGCCATAACCTAGGCTGATCCGAAACCTAATTTACCTTTTGTAACATGCCACTCCTGAACCTATACCCTCCAGTAGGTCTATCGTCTTGCCAAAAATGGGATAGGCCCATGACCACTAAGAAAACCATGCAAGTGGAGCAACTTTTTCATGAAGTATAAGGAACTGAATCATTACAAGCTCTCTTACTATTCCTTGCCATAAATGCACATGCTCTCAAAAGAAATCCTGATCTTTTGTGGTTGACAAGCTTAAACCTTTCCCACTTAAAAGGCCAAATCTGTATGGTGATCATGTGTCATCTGCTTCAGTTTTTTTTTTATGAACTTTAACAGTAATGAGCACCAATTCAAATGAGAATTGTTCAATGACACCCATCAAAATAACGTGCCCCAGGTCAACGGCATTTTCTGCATGGGCTCTGCACTTTGAGCCCAACCCATGTTAAGGAAATCTGTTGAAAAATTCTTAATTTAAGGGAAACAGTTAAACACATGCTAAATATTCCTGGTTTTTATCAACTTTTCACATCATAGCTATTGATGACCTAAATATCGGTCCACAATGTCAGTTGAAAGGTACATGTATACACTCAGTACATCATTCATTACAGTGAATTTGATGTTGCAAAACATTTCTTGATGATGCTGTACTCTCAAGCTGGTGCCAAAGACACCTAACACAGAGTTTGGCCAGTTACAGTGTGATACAATTTTAAACTGTATATGCAGTTTATTACAAGAGTCCAAGGATGTGCCCAGTAGGAGTTGGAAGCTATTTTAGCAATCGATAATGCAATACTCAAATTGCACTTTTTCAATTGATACATTAGCATCTTGCCAAGAATCAGTATTTTAAATGTAGATTTATATTGCATTCAGTAAAGTTTGTGGAGCAAAGTTTAATTTTGCACAGCAAATTGCCATTCAAAACAAGATTTTTAAAGCACTGTAAACTGAAAGACAATAGGAAGATCAGAATTAGCTATTAAGGTGTGTATTTGCCCCAATACACAACTGAATACACAAACATTTGGAGGACTAGAGCTGTGTATTCCCATTAGTTTGTATTTTAAAGCAACCTTGAATAAACTTGTCGCTTTTGTAGCTGCTATATGATTTTTTGGGGGTATTTAGTTATGCATCAAGTTTTACTGTCTGAGATTTTGTGTTTCTATGTACAGTAGTTTTCAAGTTATTAAATTGCAAATTACAATGTAAAGTAATGGGAATACACAACCCTAGCCCTCCACTGACTGCAGTGCCCTCTTTTAGGCAGTTCTTAAACCTTCTGCTATTTCCCTTGCCAATTGTATTTTTAGGGCCCAAGGGGCATAGTGACAGAGATTTTAGAAAGTTATGGCACCTTTTTCTCATATTTTACATGGTAAAAAGGCACAAACTAAGTAAAAGAACAGGACAGCAACATAATGTGGACTTCATGATCTTACCCTTTGTTGTATTAAAGGAAGTTGGAAGACCCAATTTACTCATATCCTCTTCGGTTTCTGAAACAAAAATGAATATTTACAAAGATAACCGGTAGTTACAAAATTGCCATGTAACCAATTGATGGCTTTGGCAACAGTAACTGCATACATGTGGCATTTTGCAGATCTGTTTTTTCTGCAATACAACCAAAGGCATACATGTACAGATAGCAATTATTGGTACATGTATTTTTTTTCTATAATCAAGGCACTTTCAAAGGTGGCAAGTTTATAGTTTATAGAAAAAAAAAATTAATAGATTTTATTTGATTACTAACAAAATACCCACATTGGGAACTATTCTTCTACACAACTTGCAAAATTTCAAAAGATGTATTAGCTAAACATGTCAAGGGCTACTTTTGTGTTTACTTCTCTTGCTCACTATCTTAAGTTTTCCAAATTCATTTAATCTCCATTTACTTGGGACTCGTATTGGAAAAGGCCTTTCCACAGGTTGTTTTGTCCCACATTGGCAGTAAAACTTGGGTGTGATGATTATTTCGCATGTAAAAAAAGGTGCAGAGTCACTGGCGCATACAGACATAGCACAAGAAGGAAGGACTTGGTTCAGACTGATATGGAACTGCAGCACCTTCTGTTGATAAAAAAAAGGTCCATGCTATTATTGGGCCTGTACAGGGGTTTCTCTTCATCATGACATCATTCAAGTAATGGTCACTACCACAGACAAATGACTAGATAGAATTCCCTTTTTCCAGTAAGATACATGCACTTGTGCCCTCAAAAGACTATCAAATGCAGATGTCAGTCTGCACCAATGCCTTCCCTCCCACACTCCCCCTGATAGCACAAGTAACTGTGCCTTTGTGGCATGCAAAATAATCATCGCATCAAATTTTATTATCAATGCTGGACAAAACACCCCAAGAGAAGCACTTCTCAAAGTCTAACTTGGGTCTGATTTTTTTTTTTATTTTAGTAAACTTAAAATCCACAAAACATACAACCAAAACAGTCATCTGTCAAGTCAGCTTTACATGTTCCAGTTGATATACATAGTAAAAAGACCCCTCGATTTCCCTCACGAAAGAAATTTTTCCCCCACCCAGTCATGCTTCTTGTTCAGCTGTTATGTCACTGCCATGGTTGATTTTCAACAATATTACTTACTGGTTTTATTCATCATACTGTATAGGGCAATTATTCCAATCAAAGTTTAGCACCTGTGCACTACAACCCAAACCTGAACCCTTTTATTGGGAAATCCCTGAGCTGATCTTGACGATAGCATACACTGCCCTTTGGGAGGGCTTTATTAGGACACAACTGTGTTGATATCCCAGAGGGCCATTTAATTGTCCAACTTTTGCAATCAGTCAACTGATCAAGCTACTGCTTGTGTATTCATCATGCACAAGAACAAAGTACTCAAACTTCACTTTTGTGTGTATTACATGTACGGACAATTTGGAATATCAATTGGACTGGATTGAAGAACTAAATGAAATGAAATTTTTACATGGCCTTGTTGAAGGTCGCAATATAGTAATTCCTCCCAATATTTTGCCATTTTTTTCCAAAGGTGTCCATAAATGATACAATCTACTCGGAAACATATAATTAGTCATCGAAGCAGTTTCCGTTATTCAAATCCTGTAATTCAATTTACCATAATTTTTTGACTACACAAGTCACAAGCTTTTTCATAGGTGGACATATTTAGCCATTTATGTGTAACCTGTGCAGCCAATCTATAAGCAAGTGTAGGCTATACAGCCATTGGTCTGTTGTAGACTGTAGGATGCCAACAGTGCTCAAGGAAGTTAAGTAACATGGTTTTTCTGCACCACAAAAAATACTCGTCCGTCTCCAAAAGGTTTGCTTTCGAGCATCTGTTTACACGTCCTTTTGCATGTCCATGCTGTACAGCCTGACTCCTTTGAAAGTGTCAGTATAGGAGGGAAGCAAGTGAATATGATACTTGTTTAAACTTAAGTACATACCCAGTTAACATACAATCATACAATAAATAGAATCTCACATGGGTAGCATGAAATACAGGGTTTCCTGTCACTGAACAGCACATTTGTCATTAAAACCATGGTGGTAGAAAAAGCTGGAGGAAAAACTGTTGAATACACACAAGTTTGATCATCCACTATCCCAAAAGCACCTTTGAACTTCAAAGGAGTGCTGCCTGATAAGCCAGTCCTCTGATATCAATCTGCATCGCCACTCTAGTGACAAGCTTGGCCAGAAACCCAACAGGCTTTGCACTGGATTTCTTTTTATCAAGAGTAGCTATTCCTTAATGGAGGTAAATGAAAGGATTCCATGTGCATGGTGTTTATGTATCCAACTTTCTCTTAAAGACAGCTCTCTAACACTGTTTGAATGGAAAGACTCGCAAGGATTTTACCCAAATTATGCCGATTTTGCTGAAATTGAGTACTTTAAATGAGCGCGAGAAAAGTTATTTCTTTGAGTTGTTTAGCCAGCAAAAGTCTACTTTCTGTTATGTTGCTGTCCTTGAAACTTATCATGAGGGTTCTTTGAATTACATAGAATAAAGATTAAGAGTACAATTATGTGTCGGTTCCTGTCGGGAAGTTAAATTTTAATATTAAAAATATCGTACTTTGGCATCTTAGTGCAGGCATTTCAATGTGTTGTAATGGAAGCTGCTATCACGCGCCAGTGGAGTACTGGCCAAGGTTGAGTATGTCACCAGACCCTTCTGCTTTATGCGTCAGCTCTGGGTATTCCACTTAGCATCACAGGTTAGCAAGGTGTGATAATCAGACTTTATCAGTGGCAGCGATTACGATGTGACTTAAAGGTCAGCTTCATTGAATGGGTACCACAAATTAGAAATTTGACGTTTAGGTTGGTTGGAAATGATATCTGAAAACCAAAATGTTGATTTTCATTTTCGAATCGTGTTTCTTTAGCTACAAAAGGGCACCACATTTGTTCCATGAAAATGCAGGAATTTTCTTTGATCGTGGCCAAACGTGGGAAAGTGTCACTGGTGATGTCACAAAGACAACCCGCTGGCTTGGATGAATGTGTTATAAGCCAGAGTGCCTTCAGTTAGCCAAGAGTCATGGCAGGTACAACAGAGCATAGTGATTCCAGAGAGTCTGAACTGAGTTTTTCATGTATATGGTCTCGTGGATGAAGGAGAATTAGTAAGAAAAGCTGCAGCAGCAGAGGAAAAGATCATTCAGCCATACAGACATGAGTGGGACGCCAAGAACCCTGCTGTCACTAGTTAGTACTGCAAAGAGTGCAGCTGTGGGACAGCCAGACGATCCCAACTTGCTGTCTGGGCAATGATAATTTGTTGCAAGGGATATTTCCTATAAAAAATTACTCGACTTCATTTAACAAGAACAAGTATGCATGCAATAAATTCGAATTTGCATCGGGAAGAGCCAGGTCTTGTAGTGTTTCATATTCTAGCATTCACGAAAACAGCTACGGCCTACAGTGTTCATTCTTGGTCTGTAAATAATAGGGCCCATGGGCCCCATGAGGCTGTGAAATAGGGGCCCATTCCTGCAAGGGATGGGCCAAGCTAGGGGGGTCCGGGAAAATTTTTAAATAATGGATGCCAAATGGTGCATTCTGAGGCAAAAATCAAGCATTTTGAAGGTTTTATTGTGTAGTGAAAATTGTGTCTTTTTTGGTCAGTTTTTTTATCTTCAGGGATACTAATTCCTGTACAGCAGTATATGAATCATGTAAATGTTATCAACTGCACCAGGAAGGATCGGATCAGATCAGACTGTAGTTCTGCACAAGTAAAGGTTATTTTTTATACTTTTAGACTGCCAGTCACAGTGCATGCCAAGCCATAGCAAGTGGAGTCAGAGTGAAATATCCTCCTCTTGGCCTTTAATGTACCATCACTTTGTTACAGTGTGAATGAATTTGAAAGGCTTCTGATAAAACATGCTCAGATTCAGAACTGCAAAAATTATGACCAGACTCCACAGACATTCACAGTCGCATTATCATGTGATTCTTGAAGTTTATAAAAATATTCGAGGACAGGAAGATTTCAAACTCAAAACAACCAATTTCATTGTCCAACAAATAAATGAAATATAAACAATACTGGGAACTGATATCATATATTATGTGATCAGTTACCACTGTAATTAGTATTTCAATTATTTGTATGACAAGTTCGATGAAATTATCTCTGCTGGCAGTACTAGGGCAAGTTGGATAAAATTATCTACCAGCAGTGCCAGAATTTTCCAGTACAACTGTTGGCTTCAACGGACTTCAACAACAAGCCAGCAAAGGAGAAAAAATTCTACAAGTGCCTAAAATACACAAGAAAATATCCATGACATTTTACTCACATCTCACTCATGTCAGTTTTATATTAAGTATTTCACAATAATGAATAAATCAAGCTGCAACACAAGTAAGATTGAGATATATAATTTTATTACATAAATGACACCCGGTGTCATTTGTGTAATAAAATTATAAATCTCAATCTTACTTGTGTTGCCGCAGGGGTCACATTAAGGATTTTTCAGTGTGGGTCCGTTGGACCCATCTTTCTTCTTTTTCAGAAAAAATAGTGAGTCCATGGACTGAGTCGATGGGTCCAGTCTGAACTTGTGCAAACTAGACTTCATTTGTGTGATTTGATTGATTTTAATTGGTATGATCATGGAAGTAGAAAGGGGCAGTATCTGATATCGCACACTGTGTGCCATCGGGAATTTGTTTTTACTCTCTTGCACAACAAGCGGCATGTGTATTGAGCATGCCTGGGCTCTGGTATTTCTGCGATTCATTCCACGAGATGGTCAGAAATTACATGATTTATACTTCTGTGCACTTTCTATTTCAATTTACCTGAAAAATTTTATGCCGTAGAAGGTGTCAAGAGCCTGATCTCAAGTGCGGTCACCTTTTTTTACTGAGCAACACGGTACAGGCCGTGCAACACAACACAAGCGAGTGTACACAGCCTGTCATAGGCATGGATGATTTTCCACTATGTTGTAGGCCTGCGTATATTTTTTCGTCCTGCGATGGTGAATTTCATTCCTCTCTTGTTCTGTCATACAGATTTTTTCCATTCAAACAATGTAATAAAATAAAAACATCAAAATTTTGTTAAAAATCACCAACGACGACGTGACGCATAGGAGACAGCAATCAACAACACATGATCACATCGTGTTTACGCATATCTTCGCTTCGTCCACGTGTGACCGTGCGGTGACTAATCTGCGTATTTCCTTTGCCTTCCGTTAGGAATTTTCATTCGTGCCTTTATCTGTATCTAGATTTGTTCGATGGAAGTCTTTTTGGTGAAGATATGATGCGAAAATTAAACATCTTGGTCCAATAATCTTCGCTTTAACACGACTTATTCCTCCCCAACATAGCGGACATGAGACAGGCACATGTATGGGCAACAACGAGTTTGATTGGACAGTGAGCGGCACCTGATCGAACCCACCCAATGAGGAACCTGGAAATGCTCTCAGCGCATTTAAAATGAGGTGAAATGACGTAAATTTTTGCAGGAATACCCCACGAATATTTTTTCTTAGCAAATAAGAGAGCTTGTTACAAACAAAGACAAACATCAGAGAATTCCACCAGTATAATGCATAATCATGGTCATGGTAGACGATGCAAAACACTGTGACTCTCACTTGATTTCTGTAGCTTTGAAAACCTACGCGCTTAGGTTGGAAATCATGAATTTATTACAAATTTTCATAAAGTATTCACAAGTTACAACAAAGTAAGAAAATGAGAAATTTATACAGTGCGCCCGGCAGGCCCTGTCACTCAAATCAATGTGCGTCTTCCCTGAAAAAAGTGTGCTAATCCCGCAAGGCCACACCCAAGAATGAACACTGGGCCTATGCCTACTGTATGTAAGATTCTGCACAAACAGTTAATTTTCCCGTCCCATCTGTATGGTCTAAGGATGATTAAATATAAGTTTGCATTTATGAATGGCTTTCAATATCACAACTCATACCTGGCAATAACCTCACGACCCTTGGAGGGCAGTGATTTACGTTTCCATATACATCGACCATCAGTACATGTGCTTATGATCCCTTATTTCAGATCGTAATCATTATATACCACTAGTAAATATTTTCCTCTGACAGACTTATTTTCTGGGTCCATATTAACGACACAGATAGGAGATGAAATTTTTAACCTGATTATTGGGTGCTGGCTGTGGACTCACGAACAGTAGTATATGACTGAAAGAGGTCAAAGGCCAGTGGCCCACTGGTCTTCGCAGCTGCACAGAGGAAGCATGAAATTGGTAGCTATCCAAACAAGTGTTACCTGGTTATGAGATTGAACACCTCACAATATACCGTAGTAATTGAACATACACATTACAGTAACCAGCTAACTCAAACCAGGGACCTGTTACAGACTGTTCAACCCTAGATATGGGTATGGAACAAGATTGATCCTTGTTTGTCCATGTTTTCCACCCATCAATTAAATTAAAACAGTTAAATGCACTAATGTTTTGTTACAAGGTAATACTTTGTAACAGTCCTATAACTGGACCTATATTTTGCTGTAATGCAAGCTTTGAAATCAGACGAGCACTTACAATTCAGTTGTAAATACTGTCAAAAAAAAGGTGAGGAATCATTGTTCTTGCATGGTTTTATGAGTAATGCCTAATTTTGCCGGTTCTATGAATCCTTCCATTGCTCACAGATGGGACAGCATTTGGCAACAGCAGTAGTTTTTGGGGGATTTTTGCCAAACCTATCATAAATATCATCATACATGTATTTGACGAATCAGTCACTTTCCACAAAGTGTTCGCTACATAGGTGACTTGGGTTCCCTAGGCCCTACCACTTGTCCCTGTAAATCTTGACTGCACAGGTCCATACCACAAATGTTACCAACAAATGTACTCTCTTGTGACAGGAAAACACAGAATTTCACTCCACCTATGTGAGATCCTGTAAAAATCTAATCAAATCTTTTTATTGACTAGAACACAAAAAGGGGGTGATTTTTTTACTAAATTATCGAATGGACAAAACATTTAACTTGCCTTAGGCCAAACACGGACCTACTATCTGAAGGACTGACCAGGGCATATATCTCAGTAGCACAAAACCAACAGGACCTAGCGAAATCTTAGTTCTCCCTTTTGCCACCTTATCATGATGATCACGCACAACTGAATTCATAGGTACGTTGGTCTGGTGTTACCAAGTGGGACACGCTATCGTGACCACAGCGTGTGGCTTAACTGTGGAACGTAACCCCACACATCCACGGATATCTGTCAAGATTTGACAATTTGCGCATATCAGCGCTACAGCCTGGTACCTTGCAATTGTACACAGGCATATTTCAGGCACAGTACAGCTTTAACTTGACTAAAACCACTCTTTCAAACTTCTCCACTTTCTTCACGTCTTAGATACACTTTAATATGGCTGTCGATGACCCACTGATGGTGGTGTCCCACTTCCCGCAAAATACCGTTTAATCTCGTTGTGCGATCCTGGTGGTCAAAATTGGAAAACTAAATTTTGTTAGGTTGGTATTAAGCTCAGTTAAATACAAATAAACAGCTTTAGTCTTTGATCCTCCTTTGTTTTATGCTGATCGCCGCAACGAGATAAGCAACAAGCTGGCCCTTTGTTCCGCAGCTCTGGTACCGCCTGAGCGGGTGGCAGTCATCCTTGGGCAAGCGCATTCACGTTGGCAACCAGTGGCCTCATATGACCGGAACTTAAACGCTTGGATGTTCAATGATATAAGGGACCTTTCATATGGAGCATATGATTGCTCAAGCGGCCTTGCCACTCCCCTACCGCCAAGACAAGCAAAATGGTGTTTGAATTTTGGCTTTACGATGATTAGTAGGGATTTCATAAAGGGATTGCTGTCTCTATGAGACAGCTTTACTATTGACCTGTTAAGACAAACCCTCTATGATTTTGATGCTTTTCTCAATAAATGCTGGTCAAATGCGGAACTTAAAGTCTACACATGGAGGTATTATACAGAAAGTGAGAGCACGGCCAGTTGAGCCCATCAAACCCCGTGGTGACCAATTGATTGTGCAAACGATCCCTGTTCCCCTTTCGTTCTGGGTTAATTAGGTCAATCAAGATAAGGGATAAGCGCCCACAATGTACTCTAGTTTTGAAACCGCAGCCGTGTTCAGCCAGGCTTGTGGAACAGGTGCACAACACATAGCAACTTCTAGCACCATTGCTCCAGAAGAGTTGAACCTTATGATTTGTAATGATGTCAGCAGCCACCAATCACCTGTATGCATAAGCAGTCACTTTAAACCGCTACTAGCTTCCTTCAAGACAATTTTAAAGGTGTCCGTTACATCATCGTACTCATACTAAAACCCGAGATATTTAAATTCTAATGTTTCCAAGTGGATTCCAGAATGATAAGATAAGGAAAATTTTGCCAAAATAAAGATATTCAGTAAAACACTTTCTGGATGCTGCCGTTTTGTCAAAATACCACCACATTGTACACCTACTTCAAATCCTGCAATGGATGTAAATGGTTATTTCTTGGCATGATTTGGCCAGGTAGAAAATCGCTGTCCAAATAGAGAGCAAAATTCAATTTCTCTCAGATGGGCATCTTAATATGGTGGCTAAATGCAGTGCATATGTCCCAATGTAAACAGGTAAAGTATGGGCAATTTTGCTTGAATGAAGATCCATATTTATGAATAATCAGGATGTGACCAGTTCGCCCAAAATAATGGCAAAATGCACTCGATTTTAGATCTTGCCATGGATGCAAACTGTCATTTCTTGTTGTCATTTGTATAAAATGATGAATGCCGAGCACGCATAGCCTCTGTGTTTACACAAGCTGTGTCCTGGAAGCCGCACAATAGCAGCGTGCGGGTTAAATTGCCCCCCTCTCGCCAAAAACTCTTGGCGGTTTCAGGACTGGAACCTTTGAGGTGGCTGGCGTGCCCTGTCCTTCTGTATGATACCTCCTTGGTCTACATGAAACAATTGTATACAAGCAAAGGTTGATTTTGGTGCAGTTCAAATTTACTGCTAGTATCTGAACATTTTGCAATCAAAAAGTGGTCAAATTGTTGATTTCTGGGCCTAGTAGTCATTATGGCACCTGAGGCATTACCATGCATTTTTCCCCCATGCCATAAACTCATGGATATTCTACTACTGTGGTAAACCATGGAGGGACAGACTAACATTTGAAACATGAAAAAATGTAATAAAATGAGCTGAAGTGTATCTTTGGCCCACCATGTAATGCTCGGCAGACCAGCGGCCACAAATACACAATTGACGTCTGCCCTCACCCGTCATGGCGGTGCCGGTAAGAAAGCTCCATTGTTGAAGTGCCGCTGGTGCCCAGTCCTTCAGATAGTAGGTCCGGCGCTAGTCTGTTATATATACAGTGTTCTCTGGGCACCTACATGCGCATGACGAATATGATGCAGGCTTACAGTACTTTAGTCCGTTGCACTGTGCCTGTATAACAGACTATAGTCTATCAACTTGGCTCTACGGGAAGCGGATTTTGTGAGTATTACAATAATGGATTGATACTTGCAGATATATCCAATGCATAACCTTTTCTCATTAATGTACCTTACTTTTGAGGCATATGTTGGAACTATATGCACTTTGTATTTCTTTTCAGTGACATTTTGGGACATTTCTGTGGGCGCAAGCAAAACTTGGCGCAATCCAGATCATCCAAGAAATGGTAAGTGGGCCTGCGCAAATGTGATTGACAGGTGCTTTTAAACTGCTGGCAAGGTTTGTAAGTAGCCCGCAATCACAATCTTTATTTATAATTTATTATTGTAATACCCTGAACTTAGGTTGTACCTTCCTTAGGTTTATGCCAATAAAGTTCTTCACAATGCTGGTTCCTGAAATAAATAAGAACCACACTGCAAGCAAATTTCTTTCAAGAGTAAGGTATAATGCTCAGATTTGGTTATGTATGAAATACAGGGTCACTTTACCAAGAGGGGTAAGGGGGGGTTCGGTACGCTGGTACAGGTAATTATTTTTCTAGAGTACGCAGTACGGAAAATAAAAATCGTTCAAAATTTTGGATAGTACGAAGTACGTAAAACAAGAGGGCTTCCAGTACGCCAGTACGGTAAATAAAAAGCCCCAGTACGGGAAACCCCTTACCGACCCTCTTTACCTGCTATTTACATATTTATATTTGCAAAATCCCCTTCCCGTAACTCAAACAGTAACTCAGGGTTGACCGACTAGGGCGCCGTTGGTCCATGCACCAAATAAACTTGAAATTGTGGGCCAAAAATTTTGGGCCTGCAGTGATGAGAAACAGGAAATTTATATTACAGGGTCTAAAAGTTGATAGGAATATGACGAAGAAGACCTCAATCGTCCACAATGTCAATGAGAGGTATGGAGCAGAGGTGAGATTGCTTCACATCTTGCCACTGGTGCCCGCAATTCTCTATTTTGCAAGGTCCAACATGTGTCAGGTCAACCCGGCAAGTGGACCATGCTTATTCACGGAAGTCTACCTCCACACGCAACATGAACTAATTTGCAAGTAAGTAGTACCTTCAGAAGATGCAGGCACAAAACCATATGTGTTACTGTTAGGTCTTTTCTGAGGTCGTGATGAGAAGTTCCGGGCACCTGTGGCTGAAGATGCCATCTCATCACTGTCCTGGCCTTTTGATTTTGTGCTCTCAAAGGATGTCGGCAGGCCGAATTGTGCCATCATGTCCTCTTCAGTCTCACCGAAAAGCATGGCTGACACTTATGATCACAACGTAGAATCTGGAATCTGTCCACAGTCTATCGTTACTTCAGGTTCCTGTTGTTTTGAAGACACACTCGCAGACTTGCACACAGACGGTATTTTCTAAAATTGGACCCAAATCTTCCACGCGCACCAAAGTGAACGCTACACTAAATTTCCAACCCGACACAAGAGGGCAAGACCAGTCACAAGCAAATCGAGGCTGCAAGGGAGCCATCATTTTAAAACATACATTTTAGATTTTCCAATTTTAATTAATTAGTATTTCCGTCACTTGTCTTGAGGTTTCACATAATTCAATTCGTTCATGCCAACTGTTTTGTAAAGTTATTACAATAAGCAGTTTTCAATAAACATCAATATTCACTTTGATACTTGGTCAAATAGGCACCGCACAAAAGCCACGACACTAGATAAATTTATCTTTATTTTTAATCATAAAATATTAAATTAATATAATAATCATCATTATAATGATGATGATAATAATAATGTGTATACGCATACACACACACGCACACGAGTGACTAGTTAACCAATAATTTGAATAAACATGCTATAACATAATGATACTTTGAAACTAATGCAAAAACAAAAGTAGTGGACAAGTGGTGCTGAAGTTGAACACAAGAAGAATAAGATCTGTTCCTTGGACCGTTTATAACCAACAGCTGGAGGTTGTTCCTTCTTTTGATTACTTGGGTATAGAAACAGACAATGCAGGGCCCTTCAAGAGAGCTACTACCAGGTTATATAACAAATCATGTAAAGCTAATTACCTGTCTGTTAGACTTAGAAAATTTCAAATTCTATTACGGACGTGCTGTTACAGTAATGATTATGTTTCAAATTATTTTGTACAACCCATTTTGGCATATTGATGTGAATTATGGGGAGTCTATGGTTGGAGGAGAAAGGAATGTTCGTGCATACAGAATAACATGATGTCTGGTAAACATGAATATGAAAAAGCATATAAACAAATACTAGGGATTAATAGACAAACACATGATATCATAGCAAAAAAAAAAAAAAACACACACACACAGTTATTAAAAGAAGTTGTAAGTATTTGCAACATATTTTGGCCTCAGATCATGAAACATTTGTTTATAAAACCTTACAAATTAATTTAGAAATTGATAGAAAGGAAAATCAATCACACTATTCTAGGATAAAAAGTTCATTAGAAATATTGCAATGTGAGGAACAAATATATCCCGAAAAGAAAAATGCCACACCTGAGGTGGCTCAATTTATTTGTAACAAGTATTGCAGAATGTATGAACAATCTTTTTTAATTTGGTGATATAAAACTGAGAGGTCAATCCAAAGCTCTTGGTACATTTGAAATATGCTAACACATCAAAAGTATTTTCGCATGAAAATGTGTCTTTGAATGATAAAAACAAAAACAAACAAAAAAAAAACAACAAAAAACAACAAAACAATGATTCACGCAGAAATATTACGGGTATAAGAATATTAAAAGCTTTATTCGGTACTGCTAGGGCACAAGCAAATATTAGAGCACTTAACAACGTTATATATGGATGATGGTAGTAGGGGTGATGAAGAGTCAATATTCAGTTTACAGCAGGAAGTTTCGTTGTACAGTGCACTTAAGTTAAAGATTTGATCCCTCTTTTTGACCGGTACCAGTAGGGACCACTTAAAAGAGGTAACTAAATTCATTAATTTATCAATGGAAAACAGCGAGAAAAGAACATATTTTTAGTAGTACATGATGAGTGGTACCTCAGTTGCTTGGCCGAGGTGACGATTGACTTACATGACTGCACAGGTGAGCGTATTGTATGTATGTATGTATATACATATATATACATATGTAATTATGCTTTTGTTTATCGTATATTTTGTTGTGCAGTACAACATTGATCAATGTGTTCAGTTCAATGTATGTACAGTAAAGCTTATTTATTTGCAATTAATGATAAGTTTGGGTCGATAATTTCAGCACTGCAAGTATTTGTACAACAAAAAAACAATGATTCATATTTTGGACCATAGTATTTCACAAAATTAAATAAAAAGATGGTGTGACACGAAAAACATATACAAAATACATGGTTGTTTTGTATTATAGGAATATTTTGGACCATAATATTTTGTAGAATAAGTTTTAAAAAATAGTGCGAGAGGGAAAAGTATACAATTTACGTAGAATATACATCCACAACTGTACTGAAAATAGTCTGGTTAGTAGCAGGTAATAGACCATAAATGATCTTGAACTTATAAGTACCTGTTAAAAAATTATTTATGTTTTCAAATTTCATAATGTATACATGTTAAACAGAGGCACGGTATGAGCATTGAAACGTGAAAAGGTCATAACTCGCAATATTTCAATTTTTCAATTTAACCAAAGGATCCAAATTATTTTCAAAACTACTTACCCAAGTTGCATTACAATATGTATAGTATGGGTGTGCCAATGCATAAGACAAGTTTACAAGTATCTTATTGCCTTTGCTTGGTCTTATTATATTTCTTCAAAATACCAATAGCTTCACTGATTTTACCTGATGTATAAGTTATGTGGAATTTCCAGTTCAACTGTTCATCCATTCAGACTCCCAAATAATTAATTCGAAAAACTTGATTGAATTTAAAAATTGACATACATTTTTGTTTAGAGGCATGAAACAATTCTGATACTAACTTTAAAAGGAATATTTGTCCTGTCGATTGAGTATTGATAGTTTATTCTTAAAAAACAAAAACAAACAAACAAAAGAACAACAAACCAAGTGTCATCTTAAATGAAAGATAAAGACATTCAGGACCAGCGGGAAATACGTCCTTAATATGTACAAGAAAAAGAAGGGGCCCCAATCCTTGCATGTTTTTCTGGGGCCCCCATATGTAAAAATTGTGTGAACATATACTTTAAAGGCAGTCCATGCTGTAAATTTGAAACTTCTATATCATTCCTGATGGGCCTTGACCCAGCAGCTGGTGCGCCAATCTGGGTTTTTTCGGGTAGGAGTGGAAGTGACGGGGTCTTTTCTGCTACATGGTGGGACTGGGGCACAGGAGTTCATTAAGTCATTGTAAATTACTCATGTCACAATTTATACTGATTCGAAGAGCAAACAATTTTTAACACCCAATTTTGGTTTGTTTGTAAGATTATTGTCTGATTAATTATGTGTAAAGTTGTTTCTTTGGTGCATTTTAAATATATTTTGAAGATAAGTTATTTGTATTCTGGACCACCACAAAAATAGGTTTAAAAACTTTTTGGTGCTATATAATTTATTGTATCAGTGTATGATTTTTAGTATGTTTTTTTAATCAGAATAAAATCAATCAGTCACAATTGATCCTTGAGGTACTCCACAAGTAACTTTCAATACATCGGAATCTTCATTTTGAAAATGTACATGCTGGTATCGATAAATTAAATCAGAAGAAAACTATTCAAGCAGTATTGTATGATGTTCATAATAAGATAATTTATGTCGTAACGTATTTTCTGATCGATGGTATCAAAGGATTCAGATGAATTAAGAAACACACTTAATGTATGCTCTTGATTTTCGATATTTTATTACCTAAAAAAACTTACTTCAGTGTTAGTTCCATGTTTCTCTCTAAAACGCAACCCGTATTGTTACAAAATATACATTTTTTCTTCTCTATATGGTTTCTTTTAGATTGACGACCCAGGTTTTAGGATTTTCTCTATATTTACATGTTAAAAACTCGACCTTCAAGGAAAAAATGTCAACCTTTTTTCCATGAGGTTATATATAGGATTGTATCTATGTGTTCCATGAACTGTTTCACAACGGTATGGCACATACATATTAATTTTCCACCAAAACCGATTGTTCTGTCGCCAGGCAAGGGCGATAAGCATCTGTCATGATGTAGGAGTACCGATGGATACACCAGTGGTGGTATTAATATTTCTGGAAATAAAGAATACCTATATTAAACATGATGACAATTTCGAGCTCACTGGGTATCTACGCGATATGATTATCACTTTCCTGGAAACAAAAACACTGTTCCCAAGTCATTATATTAGCAAGAGCAACACAGAAATTTATTCCTGTGTGTTTCATGTTCCGTGCTCGCATATGCGGGTACCTCCTTGTTCAGCTATGCGGTCCAGAGGAGCAGAAAGGGAAGCAGGAGAAGGTACTGCCTTCTAGTGACTGCTTATGATGGCTGTGTGCAAACACAGCAATAGTGTTTATGTCTAGGTCTGTGTGCACACATGCAGAGATATTTTTTCTCAAAAGTTTTTCTTTCCGACCGCATTTTGTCCAGAGTTTTTCGTCAGAGCAGACCACCAGATCTAGAAATTTTAACTTTTGCATGGCCTTTTTATTGAAATGGTCATCTGACTTGGGATATCTTATGTTGACAAAATATTCCAATTACACGCAACTGAAATATTAAATATCCCATATGGAATATCTTCAAAACGATCCTAGGCTAGAGGTTCAATTCCTAGTTCAATATATGGCTCAGGCCATCGGCAAACCCAATTTTATGCAAACAAACGTTTAAGAATTTCGGTTTATGCAAAATTCATTGAATGTTCCCACTCAGCACTGTACACCTACCCCCATCAACCCTTCCCCGTTCTCCTCACAATGCAGCAGATTTATGTACAGCAATACCTTTCGTTGGCTCATGGCACTGTCCAAGCGTTGATCTGCAAGCAGCATGTTTTATATGAAGTGGTGACCTGTGATATCATTTGTGAACTCCATTTTACATATGTGTTTCCATGTATATTTTAATGTACTCTTATAACACGTGTGCATTATATGACAATATTTATGTCTTTAATGTAATGCCTCCTATGGACTTTTTTTTAGTCTGAAATAAAACTTTTCTTATCATATCTAATGTATTACATGTAGGTTATTCTTCTTGGAATATGATATTATGTGTACATATATAGTACATGTATATGTATGTGTTTCATATTGGTTCGTATAGACAACTACTGTTCACAGGTCAACGTGTAGTGGTGCACAGTGTGAGCCTGACTTATTTAATGGTACTTCCACATCATTTCGTATTTGATGTATGCAATTGTAGGCTTTGTCACATACTGTACAAACGGACGTACATTGGGTGAAAATTACGGGGTATTATGGGAACTTTGGAAACTTATGTTTTCACCTAACTTACGAGAGCGAATTTTTACACATGTGTACTTTTATTTCATAAGAATATTTGTAATCTTTTTGCTAAGACATACAACAACCACTATGTTGTTTGTCCGCTTTGCTACCATTGTTGTAGGTTCACTTGTATACAATGGGTGCGTACATTTATTATTATATGGTATGGATTTATATTCACTTCTTCTCTCCATGTTGCTCGAACTACCATCAATTTACATCGTGATCTTGATGTACAGTATTCCGGTGCTATGCACGGTCGGTTTCTTATTTGCTACGAGGAAAGTACACGGTAACAACTTAGACAGAGGTTTGACCTTCCAGCAAATTTTATGTATTTTACACTATCGTCGCTTTTTTGAGAATGGTATTGACAGTCTTGCTATTTTACATTTCCTGCTGCTGACCCTGGCGGGGGATGTACATCCAAACCCGGGCCCCAATGATGCATCACGTGATTTGAGCGTTTGTCATGCGAACATTAGAAGTCTTACTTACGCATGACAAACTTTTATGCATTAGATCTTCGCTAGCACAGTCATACAACTTAATAGCCCTCTCTGAAACCTTTCTTTCACCTTACAAGGATAGTACTAATCTTAATATACCTGGTTTGCACCCAATAATACGCCGTGATCGCGCTAGTGGTCACGGCGGTGGAGTAGCGCTTTATGCATCCCGGACTTTAGTCGTGAAAAGACGTACCGACTTAGAGAATGCAGCTCTTGAAATTTTGTGGGTGGAAGTTCGGCTCCACAACAACTGTTTTTTATTAGCAGTTGTCTATAGGCCTCCAAATTTAGGGGTATCCTTTTGGGATGACTTACAGACTAATGTAGACCAAGCTGTTAGCTCTGGTACAGGAAACAATTGTAATTATGGGTGACTTAAATGCAGATCCCAAAACTCATCATGGAGTTCATTTGACAAACTTTGGTCTCCACAATAACTTTACCATTCACATAAAGGATCCCACCAGAATTACCGAACATACTTCAACATGTCTAGACCAAATACTAAGCAACATTCCACAATATGTGCGAGACACTTCTGTATTGCCTCCAGTGGCTCAAAACGATCACAGTACTGTGTCTGCGAACTTACTTTTTCGAGTTAAAACGGACAGGTCATACGAAAGGTTTATATGGCAATACTCAAAAGCTGATTTTGACTATTTCAGGGAAAAGTTAAGTGAAGTTAACTGGGATGCCTGCTTTGACTCTCTTGACGTCGATGCGGCCTGTCATGCTTGGACTACGAACTTTTTGAATGTTGCCCGACATTGTATACCGAACAAAAGTGTCTGGATAAGACAAAATGATTCCCCCTGGTACACATCTAAATTGCGGACTCAAAAACGGAAATTACATAGGATCCACAGGAAGGCGGAGGCTTCAAATGAAACCCCCCATATTTGGAAGGATTTTCGAGAGCTACGAAATCAATACATAAGCGATTTAAGGAAAGCTGAAGACGAGTACCATGATAAACAATGTAACCTTGTAAACGATGGGCAATTTAAAAGCAAGAAATGGTGGAAAATGGTTAAGTACTTCATGTCTGATAATTCTAACAGTTCGATACCTTCCATACTATCAAACAATTAGGTTCTGTCTGATAGTGCATCCAAAGCTGAAGCCTTTAATAAATATTTTCTCAAACATTCCGACGTTGACTCATCCACTTTTACCCTACCTAGCGAAGGTCAAGACCCGCCAAATCAACTGGAAGTCATTGTATTAGACGAAGATAGTGTCTTTGACATCTTGAAATCCCTGGATACTGATAAGGCATGTGGACCGGACGGTATTAGCCCCCTGCTTTTAAGGGAGGCAGCCCCCAATATAACATCTTCCCTTACGAAATTACTGAACATGTCTCTTTCTAACTGTAAGTTTCTAACCCAATGGAAGAAAGCACATGTAACACCAATTCACAAAACTGGTGCGGCAGAATTGTGTAACAATTATAGACCCATCTCTTTAATAAGTTCTGTAGGGAAGGTATTTGAATGTGCAGTGTTCAAGCATATTTTCAATTTTCTACGTGACAATTTTATACTATCTGAAAATCAATCCGGCTTTCTACCCCGTGACGGAACTGTCAATCAGCTTGTTTATCTTTACCATAATTTTCAAAAGCGGTCGATCTCCAGAAGGACGTACGTGTAATATTCTGTGATATTACCAAAGCCTTTGACAGGGTACATCATCCAGGGTTAATACACAAACTTAAAAACGAGGGCGTCGAGGTCCACTTATTTCTTGGTTGGAGGATTATCTTCACGCAAGAACACAAAGAGTAGTCATCCGGGGTCAGGCTTCATCTTGGGGTAGAGTCAAAGCAGGGGTCCCGCAAGGTTCAGTTTTGGGGCCATTACTATTTCTCGTGTATGTTAATGATATTGTGGAGATTGTCAGATCAGAAATACGTCTTTTTGCTGACGATACGACTCTTTATATTACAGTTGACAATCCGATTGAAGCAGCTGATACACTAAATCACGACTTGGAATCAATATCCCAATGGTCAGATCAATGGCTTGTCTCCTTTAATCCTAAAAAAAAAAAAACCCGAATCTCTGATAGTAAGTAGAAAAAGCACTCCTGTAGACCATCCTTATTTGATTTTTAACAACAATACTCTTGACAGTGTAGAGGTACATAAACATCTTGGCCTTTGGCTTTCCGCAAATCTTTCATGGTCAGCCCACATCAATAATATTATTGCAAAATCAAAGAAGCTCGTTGGTGTTCTTAAACGCCTACAGTACAAACTGAACAGAAAAACTCTTGAATCTCTTTACTTCTCTTTTGTACGTCCTTGCCTGGAGTATGCTAGTGTGGTCTGGGATGGATGCACAAAACCCGACAGGGACCGACTTGAAACTGTTCAGTTGGTCGCAGCCTGGGTGGTGACTGGGGCTTTTGCCCACACCGGTCTCCAACGTATATATACGAGGAGACTGGCTGGGAAAAATTATCAGAGCGTAGAAGAAAGCAAAAATTGGTACTTCTGTTCAAAATTGTTAACGGGATATCCCCAGCATATCTTTCCAGATTATTACCGGGAACAGTTTCCACACGGACTAAGCAAATACGAACAATGCGGTCAAGAAAACTATATTTTATAATTCCTTTTTGCCGTCAACTATACGCGAATGGAACTTATTGCCCCGATCAGTAAGGACCATTGAGCATCTAGACGATTTTAAACGAGAGCTTAACAGAAACAGTCCAAAACGTTATGAATTGTACTATTTTGGAGAAAGGAAAATTGCCATAATTCATTCTAGAATGAGAATGGGCTGCAGCCAGCTGAACAGCGACTTGTACAAAATAGGTGTTGTAGAGTCTCCAGCATGCTCATGCGGAGCCAGTCAAGAATCTATTTACCATTTTTTCTTTGAATGTGATAAATATGTAACCCTACGAAACGAATTGCAGTGTAAAGTACTCACTCTTGGTAATTCCAACCCTTAAACATTATTGTTCGGAATAGAAAGAAGAGGATTTTCATAAAGTCAAAATGAGGAAATTTTTGAAGCAGTACATAAGAACATAAAATTATCAGGCAGATTTAAAACGTGATCCTATTTTGGTAACTGTGTTCATGGAGTGCGATTCCTTCTATTTGTACCAATGCTCACGCATCATTTCTTTTCCCTTCCGCTTTCATATTTGTGGTCCTGTGCGTGACCTATCTGTGAATTGGTGTTTACAATATCTATGTAGTCTTGTCTTCTTTGTACAAGAGACCCTCATATGGGCTGGTGAGCCTGTCGGCCAATTGTGTTAATAAAATATGTTTAAACCATGTATGTGTGGGTGCATGATTGCCTGAGCACAAAAGAGCTAAGGAAAAGTACGCCTACATCTGTGCCATGGAGAGTGGCTTGATGTCAAGTCAATACTTGACTTTCTTCATGATCTATGTGAACAAATGGGTCTCTACTGTTTTCAAAGCATGCAACTGCAAGAATAATGAAAGAATTGAGAGAACAAATTGATAATATACGAAAGGAAAACATTGGTATCAAAGATGACATCAGTTCTATAAAAGAGGAAATAAGTGCACTGAAAATAGGAAAACTGAGAATGAGTAAAGCTGAGGACCAATCAAGGAGAAAAATAATAATAATAATAATAATAATAATGATGATGATGATGATAATAATAATAATAATAATAATAATAATAATACACGGAACTGAAGGAAATGATAATGGCCGTGAAAGCTGGGATGAATGTGAGTAAAAAGTAAAAAGAGTGCTAAGAGAAATGTTTAGTATTGACTCAGCGAGTGTAGAAATAGGCAGAGCACATAGACTTGGTCGTCGTAGAAAATAAATAAAAATTAAGGTACTTAATTTGTTTTATGGGTTGGCTGGGCGGTTTCTCAGGTTTACAGCGGTCACGTGCCCGGAGCATCACGAGATGAGTCCGGATGGCACGTGACCACGAGAATAAGCTCAGCCTATCAGGATCGAGGGAGATTTATTCATGCATTCAGCATCTTTCGCGCTCATTCCAAATCAGATCACCGAGGAGGAAAGTCATAAGAAATCAAGAATCAGAAGGAGATAATTTCGGTTAAATTTGAATTTGCACAACATTCAGTCGAATTGTACAGCAGTTCACGGCCTGTGCCACACAAAGCCTTTTCACACAGTTCATCAAGTTCTCGGTGATCACTCATAGAAGCGGGTGCAACGTTTGCCCTGTTCCACGCCGGCGGTGATGCTCCAGGCAAACTAACTGTTTAATTTGGTGAAGAAAATCACAGCGGACGAACAAAGGAAAAGTTAAGTACCTGCATTGATTTGATTTCTTGGGGCATATTTGCTTTTCATCACCGCTTTTGGTTATTGAGGTTCCGTAATCGAGCAGACAGTTTTTGTTCACTCGACCCATCAGTTCGTAGCAAATCAACATTGGGAGAAGTAAACCAGGTCAAGATGGCGCAGGTCACAGTCAGTGCACCGGAGGTATTAGTTCTGGGTCACTCGTTCATCCGTAACTTAAGGGACGATATATATGAGGGAAAGAACAAATTTGAGTTCGACTTTGGATTAGACGTGCTCGTACGCTTCTGGTGCAGGGGAGGGCTTCGTATCCCAATGGCACATTCCCTATTAGAAAGCCAGGGCCCGGGAAGAAGGGCAGACGTGGTATTCCTCCAGGTTGGGGGGAACGATTTTCAGAGAGGTCTGGATGATGCCGACGAGGTTGCCGAGTCTATTCTAGGCTTTGCCAAGCTTTGTAGTGAGCGGTACCAGGCCCGATACGTTGTAGTGGGCAAGCTTTTTAAGAGGAATATCAGCCGGTACTTGCCAACTGAAGAGGTCGTAAAGGCTTATAACAGTAAAGTAGACAAAGTTAACGAGACTCTGTATGAGAAGGCCCCGAAAGACAAAGTCATATTCTGGCGCACGAGAGGTATCGGAGAGAATTGGGAAGCAATTCTTAAGCCGGACGGTACACATTTAACGCCCGACGGTCAGGTAAGGTTATACAAGGCAGTGCGCGGGGCCATTTTGTTCACTACAAGACGGTTAAAGGAAGATAACGATGATGTTGATGATAAATTTTAGATATTTGAAATTGAGGTCTCCCTCAAACGTGATAGGCCAACGAAATTTGGGCAGCGGGCGAGAACGGTAACGCAAATCACAATAATAATCTTTATTGCTTGGGGCCCGCCACCTGGCGGGCATGGCAAGAAATACAGTCTACAGACCTGCGGCTACATCAAGATGTTTGCCGCAGGTCTGGAGAAAAAATCACAGGAAGGCGTCGGGATCCATAGGAATCCATCGGCACCCAAGTCTTGTGCTTCTGAGTCGGACATGGCCCTTAGTAGCCATATATTTATTGTGGTAAATTATAAATCATGACATATTCCAATTTTCATTTCATATACTGGTTCTGGTACATTGCATGTTTTTCGGTAGGCAGGGAGCACCCTGACACGAGTTCCATTTATGAATGAGTGTGTATCAGTTGGCTTTACGTGAGGTTGAGGGAGCACCCTGTCACATGAGTCACGACAAGTCTGTGTTCTAATATCATGTTATAGTCTTATGTGCTTGACTTTATGTCCAGCTTGCAGGGAGCACCCTGACACAGAACATGATGCTTTAATATATATCTTTCCTATTTCTTCACTTGTATATGATGCATTAAAAGTGCTTGTCCATTCATTGGCTCCCCATGCGACCCCTTAGTGAGCAAGTTGCGTGCTAAAAAGGCCGCCTGTCTGCAATTTCAATATACTGTAAGCTACGATATTTATTATTAATTTAAAAAAAAAAAAAAATGGCATGAGGTTACGATCTCTTGCTCGGGAGTCCATTTTGTCTCCGGGTCATTAGCATGGTGTGTTTAGCCCACTTGGTATATAGCTAAAGACAGTTTTGTCATTGTAGTGGTGACAAGCACAAGGTCAGTGGCAGTCCGCCTTGCTTTATGAGCCAAAATTTGGGCATTAATGAGTGCTCAATTTTTGTAATCAGATTGTGAGGATAAGGAGAGCCAGTAACTGACCTTTTCATTTACTCCTTTCGCTCCTCGACTACACGAAAAGGAGCTGAGTTATGAATGACTGATGCATTAGAAAATCATCTTTGGGACAGGATTAACACCCAAGAAAATATTTTTATACTAAGGTACCTCTACCTCTATAGCACAAGAAGTAAGATAATGTTCTAAATGATTATGAAAACAAAACTATGGTGATTTATTTCCATTCGCTTTATTTACACTTAACAACATGTGTAACAGTAAAACATCATTTCTTCTGCCCCACTTTTCGTTCAGGCCAAAAAGCAAAGGCAACAATGCAATACAAAACTTTTGTCATACCAATTTTTATCAAAATTCGTGGGTGCTTATGGTCTACACTGTATATTTCCTTTGTCTATCATACGCTGTGGATCCACTGTTTCTCCTTACAGGATGCCCAAACAGAAACCCAAACAAACGCCCAAGGGCAACGAGCAGGATGCTAACCAGGACCAGAGCTCCATGGGGGAGCTTAGAGGCCTCATAAAGTCCGTCCTAGCCGAGATGCTACAGGAGGGCAGGGGCACCATGACTGCAACGGCCACTCAGCCCACTGCTGCTACCCCCTCTGGGAGCACCGAACCTGGCATTCTGCACGAGCGGGTGTCTGGGACGGAATCCCAAGAAATGGCAGCAGGGTCTGGGGACCAAATCTTATATGTTGTTTCTGAGGACCATCAGAACAACGCACTGGCAGCTAGTCAGGGTGCAGCCAACACAGGTCTGACCCGGCCAGAATTAGCCACACATGACCAGTCACAAACAAATATGCAGCCCACCCATGGTCATGTGGCCCACCTGGTCCATTATGCAGCAAACATACAGGACACTGCTGAGGCATCATCCAGTGCCCCCACTGGCCCCCCAAGGCCACCGGTGTTGGCCCCTCAAACCAGACAGACTGCACGAACAGTGAAATCAATGCCAACCCTACAAGCGAGCATGGTTCCACACAACACAACAGCCGCTCAAAACACAGTGCCGCAAGTTTCAGTCACTGGTATGGACAATTTGCTTGTTATGCAGGGTTTGAATGCATGCCACAACAATGTATATTCTGAGCCAGTGAACCACACGTTTCAGACACCAGGAACAGCCATGGCGGCCACCTTACAAAGTTCCCAACATCAGCAAGGAACTTTGCTCCCTAACCCCTGTGATGTGAGTACTGGGCACGAGCTAGGTACCTCACAATCCCCCCCTGACCCCTTCATTGGCGCCTGGGCTGCTCCTGACTCTCAGGAAACACTTGAGAAATGTGTGGACAGTGCCACAAGGGCAAAGATTGTGTCAAAAGGCTATGTGGACTTAGCCTCCCTTCTAAAAGGTATTGTGTTTGAAGACAACCAGGCTGCTGAAATTTTAGAAGAAAATTCACATATCTGCATTAAGTTGCCAACAGCAAATGGGAAGCACGATATAAAGTCATTTAACAGATGGCTTCAAGCATTTCTTATATATGCATCCGTGTACTGCCAGGAGTACCCCCAGGAGGCTCTCTCAATCTTTAAGTACATAGATATTATCAGAGACCTGTCCTTTTCCAACAGTAACTGGTATATGTACGATAAGAGATTCAGGTGGATGAGAGCAGCCTGTGGCTACCCCTGGCACATGGTTAGCCAAAATCTTTTCTCCCAGTGTGTCCTTTTTCGTCCCCAACGGCAACAAAATTCACCCAGCTCTACATTCAGAGGAAGGGGGGGGCGTAGAAACACTGTCACAGTCCCAGCAAATTTCTGTTACAACTTTCACAGCGGCAACTACTGTGAACACAGTACTTGCCGATTCTCACACCTCTGCCCCAAATGCAATGGCCGTCATAGGGCTTCCGATTGCAGGAGTCAGCAATCAAGGTCAGAGCACCAGCGCAGGGGGGGCAGAGGTCGGTTCAATGGCCAACGTAGGGGAAATAATAACTCCTGTCAATCAGAAAGCACTGGCAGCAGTTCTTAAGGGCTATGATCAGAAATTGAAACATTATTTGATACTGTGATTCACGGAAGGCTTCAAATTACATTTTGAAGGTGAACGGAAGACACAATTTTCCAGTAATTTGAAGTCTGCCATTGACAATCCCGATATTGTGTCTGAAAAAATTCAAAAAGAATTGGCAGCTGGCCGCATTTCAGGTCCCTTTGGAAGGTACCCAACAAAGAAGTTTGTAGTCTCGCCCATTGGGTTGGTCCCTAAGAAGGACCCTGGGAAATTTCGCTTGATTCATCATTTATCATTCCCGGAGGGTAGCTCGGTGAATGATGGTATCCCAAGAGACTTAACAAGGGTTAAATATCAAACAGTTGACGATGCAATCAGCATGATTGTCTCACTTGGCATCGGTTGTTATTTGGCCAAAACAGACATAGCTGATGTCTTCCGGATATGCCCAGTGCATCCATCTGATCGTGAATTGCTCGGTTTCACATGGCAGGGAAAATTTTATTTTGATAACACTCTCCCAATGGGTGCATCCATATCTTGCATGATTTTTGAAACCTTGAGTACGGCCATTCAGTGGGTTGCCACCTCAAAACTGAATATCACAAAAATTATTCATATCCTGGATGATTTCATGCTGGCTGCCTCAAACTTCACTGATTGTGATGTCAAGCTAAATAAGTTTTTGAGGTTATGTAGAAAAATAGGTGTCCCTATTGCAATGCACAAAACTGTCCGATCTTCTCAGATAATGACATTCGCTGGCATCGAACTGGACACTGTAAAGTTCGAGGCCAGACTGCCTTCTGATAAGCTGGTAAAATGCAAATCACTGATCTCAGATGCATTGACAAAAAAGAAAATTACTCTGCAGTCAATTATTGGCACACTCAATTTTGCCTGCTCAGTCATTATTCCTGGTCGGACTTTTTTGCGCAGATTGATCAACCTCACAATTGGGATAACAAAGCCTTGGCACAGGATAAGACTGTCTCAAGAAGCAAAGAAAGATCTCAGGGCCTGGCAGAAGTTTCTGGAATTATTTAATGGGAAAACATTTTTTCTTGACCGGTTTTGGACACTTGACCACACATTGCATTTCCACTCTGATGCATGCAAATTTGGCTTTGGGGCAATCTTTGGAAGTCACTGGCTGCAAGGCCGCTACCCTCCATCATGGCAGCCCTTGAACATCACAATTTTAGAGTTCTTCCCTATTCTTGTTGCTCTGAAAGTATGGGGACCGCACATCTGCAACAAACGAATCATTATTCATACAGACAACCAAGCTCTAGTTTTTGTCATTAACAAAGCAACTTCTAAAGAGAATTTCCTGATGTCACTTATGAGAGAGTTTGTTATAACATCCATGCAATTCAATGTAATGTGGAAAGCAATGCATGTCAAGGGTGAATCTAATGTTTTGGCCGACAAATTATCACGGGACATTAATTTGCAGGAGCTCCTCCAGTTAGCACCTTGGTTGGACTACCAGCAGACCGAGATCCCAGAGCAGCTACAACCGCATTCTTGGAAGATAGACTGAGTCATATTCTTACTAGATCATTGGCAAAATCAACACAAATGACATATGCTTTTGCACATTCTCAAATGTGCCAATTTATTTCTCAAACACATATCAGTTTTCCATTCACGCCCACAAGCATGGCATTGTTTGTTGCTTATTTGAAAGAAAAGGGATATAAATGTAGTTCAATAAAAACATACTGCTCCGCTGTCTCATTTTTCCACAAAATCAGAGGGGTTGCTGACCCCATGACATCATACTGAGTCAACAAAACAATTGACGGCGTTTCAAATATGGAGCAGAAATCAAAATCTGATGTGCGTCTCCCTATCACCATAGAGCTATTGGGCCAGCTCATCAGGCGTGGCCTGCCTTCACTTCGGCTAACAGATTTCACCCTTAATTTGTACAATGCAATGTTTTCCACAGCTTTCTTTGCCCTCTTGCGCATAGGCGAGATTTGCAAAACTTCAAATGACCAAGCACACACCCTTCAGTTCCAAGATGTGCACAATGCTGGGGTGCCCAACGAGTATGTTCTGGTGTTAAACTCATACAAGTTCTCTAAGGGGGAAGTGTCAAAGGTCTCGTTACAATGCCACCCAGATATGCACATATGCCCTGTTCACTGTTTGCGCAAATATCTTGCAGTAAGAGGTAACCAGCAAGGGTCCTTATTCTGCAAACAGGATAAACAAGCTGTCCATAGGGTAGAATTCACAGGTATGTTGACAAAGGCAATAAAAGCTTTGGGCTTAGATCCTCAAAGCTACAAAGGGCACAGTTTCAGGATAGGGGGCGCCACCTATGCTGCTCAACTAGGTATGTCAGATGCAGCCATCCGTCAACTAGGGAGATGGAAGTCCAATGCATTCAAGAAATATATTCGATACTAATGAAGAAACAGGATGGTGTTTGGGCCTTTGTGGGGTGACCACCCAGTGTATAAACACTGGATTGGTCTTTGGCGCTTACTGGACCCACAATGTCCCATGAGCATACTGTAGGCTCAGTGCCATGTACTTATCCTGTGTGAATGATTACTTGTAAATGATTAAGGTCAATGTAAATATTATTCTTTCTTGAAATATGTCAAATGCATTAAAAATGGACTCCATCTCCCACACAATATTGTTGTTTGTGTTTTACCTGTAGTATAGTGATTGGTGACAAGTTAGTTAAGTCAGACCAGACAAGTAGCCTATAAATAAAAATTAAGGTACTTAATTTGTTTTATGGGTTGGCTGGGCGGTTTCTCAGGTTTACAGCGGTCACGTGCCCGGAGCATCACGAGATGAGTCCGGATGGCACGTGACCACGAGAATAAGCTCAGCCTATCAGGATCGAGGGAGATTTATTCATGCATTCAGCATCTTTCGCGCTCATTCCAAATCAGATCACCGAGGAGGAAAGTCATAAGAAATCAAGAATCAGAAGGAGATAATTTCGGTTAAATTTGAATTTGCACAACATTCAGTCGAATTGTACAGCAGTTCACGGCCTGTGCCACACAAAGCCTTTTCACACACCCACCTCCTCCCTCGTTCCTACCACAAATTATGTTATTGAAACTTGTATATATAGGCTTAACCATGTTTAGTTTCCTTGCGCTTTTTCCAGCTTCAAAGAGCTGGTTTTTTAGTGCGAAGGGAATTGTAAAATAAATTCAATCAAAGTTGCATGGGTATTCAGCCCTTTTTCCAAGCCTCTAATGAAGTCACACTGGTATAATTGTACCTGGGTTTTTTGGGCAATTTTTATACTGATACAATTGTTAGAGATGTACAGGAACTTTGTGAAGTTTAAGTAAACTGCCTTGTCTTTTTTCCCTGATTGGGCGACAACCAGGGTTTTTTTAGGTGAAAGTTAATGTAGATAAGATCATTACTGTAACTGATGATATAATTTTTTTGTATACTGCATTACCCTTTTCCCTTGGCTTTGTGACCCATGGGTTTTTTGGGCAATTTTATACTGATACAATTGTTAAGAGATGTACAGGAACTATGTGAAGTGGCAGTTAACTGCCTTGCCTTTTTCCCTGCTTGGGCGACCACCAGGGTTTTTTAGGTGAGAAGTAATGTAGTTAAGATAATTGCCGTAACTGGTGAGATAATCATTTGGTTACACCCTAATATTTCCTTCAGGTAGAGAGATATGGGTAACATATGAATGCAAGTATACTGCCTTGCCTTTTTTCCCTGGGTCTGTGACTACCAGGGTTTTTTGGGCGAGAAGTAACGTAGTTAAGCTAACAGCTGTAACTGGCGAGACTTATAGATGGTTATGAGATAATTTGATGGTTACATTTTAATATATCCCTCAGGTAGAGAGATATATGGAATGTAAGATACACTGCTTTGCCTTTTTTCCCTGACTGGGTGACCACCAGGGTTTTTTCGGTGAAAAGTGAGTTGTTATGAGAAATGCAGTTATCAGATTGTAACACTATAAGATTTCCTTCAGGTATGCTGAGTATTGATGATATGTGTTATGGGGCGCTTACTGGACCCACAATGTCCCATGAGCATACTGTAGGCTCAGTGCCATGTACTTATCCTGTGTGAATGATTACTTGTAAATGATTAAGGTTAATGTAAATATTATTCTTTCTTGAAATATGTCAAATGCATTAAAAATGGACTCCATCTCCCACACAATATTGTTGTTTGTGTTTTACCTGTAGTATAGTGATTGGTGACAAGTTAGTTAAGTCAGACCAGACAAGTAGCCTATAAAGCACAGAAACAGAGCCAGTAAAACCTCGCCCTGTCATTACCAAACCAAGTAACTGGAAACAGAAAAATTCCATTATTGCTGAAGCACCAAAGAAACTGCGAAACTTAATATACCTGTATGAGGACTTCAGTCCAGAAGTGACCAACATTAGAAGGCGATTACTTGTAATTCCACATGAAAGTAAGATGCGGAATACCAACCCAACTAAACAAGTATATCTGAATGAACTTTATTGACATAAACCACACATATACATGGGTATTGTCTCAGCTCTGGGCGATGAAACAACGAACATTATAAAACAAACAGTTATACCTAATAGTATGCTATACATGTACTAAAAGAAGTGAGGAAGAGAAAATCTACACCCAACGTCACTAATCCACAGGCAGGCACACCCAATCAGGTTTCTAGCATCCTAATATGCTGTGCCTTGTATCAAAGACCGTGTTCACAAATCTGAAAATAGGTTTACATACTTTTTTTTAACGTCTCATAGCCATGATACACAAGAATTTCCCCTGGCCCTCTAACAGCGGAACTCCAGGGTCTACATTTGTCAGCTCTGTATAACTCTTGCCTTATGGGTGTATATTTATCACAATATAGTTTTACATGTAGATGCTTTTCATCATCTATTTGATCAGATTGGCACAAATTACATATTTTTTGTGCAATTTTAGTTTTTGGTCTTGTGTATCTACCAGTTTCAATTGCAGGGTGTACGCGGTTATAAATGCATAATTTGGTGAAATTTCGTCTTTTTTGTACAAGGAATTTTGCCTTAAGATAAGATGTTTTTTAAATGAAGACTTGAATGAACAGCAAGAAGTTTATGCCTAGCACCATTGTTAAGGCCATTCGATTGTGCAAACCACTGATTTTCGTAGGTAGTTTGCAGCCCACTCATGATGTGTTGCACATCAATGTGACCATCCGGGGTTATGCCATAGCTCTTCAATACCCACAAAGTTTAAAATTTGGTTGATATATTTAGCCCAACTATTAATGCCATCTGTATTAAGCTTGAGATTTTCCAGCAGACATTCATACACCATTGAATTTGGTTGGCAAATGTGTCCAGTGTTTAATAGAATTACACAGATTCCTGATGAGCAGAGGGTAGCTCCCAAGTGCTGCTGTAACTGCACCATTGGTGGCCTTTCTGTGGACGCCAAGACCATATTTGCAAACTTTGACATGGGTAGTTTCAACATTTGGGTTTTTTCACATAAATGATAGAAATTAATTGCGTTGGGGGCAGGGAGCTGAAATGGACTCCAAACTTTACTGCCATAGGAAAGAATGGGCAGTATGAGCGAGTTGAATAATTTTTGTGATAACATAACGTTATTATTTATTGTGTATTGCCGATGTTTAGATCACAGGGAAACCACATTCTGGTCGATACAAACCCATTCATACTGACGCCAAAGTCACTGCCCACCGAAAATACTAACCCTAATCAGTATTTTTGGTGGACAGTTACTTTGGAGGTAAGTATGAATGGGTTCGTATAGACCAAAATACATTGACAACCATTCTGCTGGTTGCCCTTGTGGTTTAAATAAAGCTTTGTTAGCTTGATCTTTTTGTTTATTAATAGCTACAGAGATCAAACCTTGGGCACCTCACAAAATTCAATGCCTAAATAGCAATATTTTTTTCTGACTTCTACTATGTCATTTTTGTAATAATATAAACAAGTGCGGTCTTTGGTATTCTACCGCCTTGATTGAAAATAGTAATTTTTTGTTTTGGACATGTTGACATTTTTGAGTTTCCATTTATCACAATAAGCTTGCAGTTTTGTCAGAGAGCACTGAAGTCCCTTGGCCGATTCGGACATGAGAACCAGGTCAACTGCCTACAAGAGGCAGTTGATGATTTACATCGTGTAGGTTAACCGGGTCACAGTTGCTATCAAATATATCTGGTAAGTCGGACAAAGATAAATTGAACAAAGTAGGGCTGAGTACATAATCCTGCTTTACGCCTATAATGGAGGAAAAAGCATCAGTTTATCCGAGATCAGTCTTTATACAATATTTTGCATCTTCATACATAGTACATAGAATAGGAACGAAGTTTCCAGGGACACCGATTAGTATAACACTGAGTAGCTTATATAGCTGGGCTTGGCGCCGCAAAGAGTCGGAGGCGCATTTGAAGTCCACAAAGCAGACATAGAGACATTTTTGGAATCAATGTGCAAGTGCTTATCAATGGGGGTTTTGACGGTTAATATGTGGTCAGCTGTTCTGCTTCCCCTTTTGAAGCCTATTTGCTGTTGAGGGGCTATATGGTTGGCTTTAAAATAAATATAATATAATCTCTAGTTGAATACTGCACAGAATAGTTTACAAAAAGGACTTCAGAAGGCAATGCCTCTATAATTATCAGGTTTATTAGGGTCCCCCTTTTTGTGTAGCGGGGTTATAATATTCTCTCGCCAACAGGTTGGGAACGTCCCACTGGACAATATTCTGTTAAAAACTGAAGTGAGAAAAAGTGCCAATATTTGAAGTACACTATTGGACATTTCATTTACTATACTATCAATTCCAGGTGATTTATTTCTTTTCAGCTATTTTATTGCCTTTTCTACTTCTTCCAAGGTGAATCAAAAGCTTAACTCATTAAATATTTTGCGCTTATTGTATTAAATATAGTTATTTTTTTCAAGTCATCTATGACATTTGTGTTATTAAACAACTTCTTAAAATGTTCGACCCAGACATAGGTGTCTGTTGAATTACTCTTGTCTGAATTTGCCATACTGGTCAACCAGTCCTATAGTTCCCAAAATCCAGAGGGGTTGTGCTCTTCTAACTTCACCAACTGTTTTGTCAAGTTTGTCTGAAATGAGCGCTTTTTAAAATTTAGGTGTTTTTTTTCTCGTTTGGACCCGAATTCCTCTAGCAGTCTCATATCAAAAGGTTTAGAGTGTATAGTGACACAAATAGATCTTTAATGTCTTTCAGTAGAGTCCTGCAATCACTATCATATCAGTCCTTTTCCCTTTTGTTTGTATTTTTTCTTTCTTCTTGTTTTGATTCTCATTGGGACTTTGGTGACATTGGCCATTCTTGAAGCTCGCATCAACAGGTGGCTGACCTCGGGTATCAAGTTTGTATCTGTGTGATTTACATGTACCGTTTGCTGTATTATGGACCTCAAATTTCTCTGAATTTCTTCTGTCATGAGTGCATGTTTATATTTTACATCATCATCTTCTTTCCACCGAAATTTCGTACCCCATTTGGTCGGTACTTTACTTGTACTAGTGGTACACTGTCACATAATAATATAGATTGACAACAAACTGTGTGTACAGTGGACAGTTGGTTCTTGCATACACAATTATAGTTGACTCTTTTCACAAAGTTTGGGAGATACAAGCTTGTAATATGATGTAAACGAATATACTGTTAATGATTAAAAGGTGAAGTTGTTTGCTTGCTGTTACTGAACCCGAATAGAGGTGTGTTCATGAAGGGAACTTTAACATAAACTGTTACAATATTAACAACAGTGAAGTATACATGATGCCAAACCCAAAGATACTAGTTTTATTATACAGAACATATAGACCTGCGGCATAGAGGGCACTTCGGGGGTCATACCCCAACCCGTGGTATCACAAGTTACAACCTATATTTTTCTTACAGGTATATATGTCCTCTTCATGAAAAAATAGGTTGTGGAATCTGAAAAGCGTTTTATCATATACATTTCTGCCTGTTTCCATGACAACCTATGCCAATTCTGAGACAGCTCAAATTTGTCCTTAAAAATAATATCTTTGGTGATACTGCTTGTGGAAACGCTAAATAAACACCAAAATGTGCTTAATTGCTCTAATATAGTCACAAAATACAGAGTTTGTTCAAAGTGCCTAATTATCATATGTTAATTTATGCAAATATATGAAATTTACATCGAAATTAAGTATTGTGCGACGGATAACATACTATATTTACTAAGATATAGTTTCGTTAATTTAAAAAATGGCAAAATGATAAGGAACAGTACTCATGCAAGTTTTATTTATCATGTGCATATTAATTAATATGCTAATATGGCTATCAAATGTTATGTTTGCTTAGGGAACCGTCATTACAATTGCCAATACACATGTACAACTGATAAAGTAAAATAGTACTTTGTACTATGTATTCACACCTACACGTAATTTACAGTGAACCATTCCATGGAATCCTGCAACATAACTAAATTAACTGTATCTCTGGCATCAAACTATAATTCAATATGCCTTTAGTAAAGGAAAACAGTATAAGTACATGTACACACTAAATACAGAAAGCTGATCAATGATGGTCACAATTTGGAGATTCTACGCCAAGATTCAATCATCATCATCGTCATCATCACTGTCTGTTTGAGTGTCAAAAGTGTCATTTGCTCACTCATGTCCAAAGCATGCACATAATTCTGTACATTTAAGTCCTGTCTGTAGGCAATGGCACTTTCTTGCGATAGTTCACTCAATATCGTTGCAATACATATGAGTCAGGTTGCGGACTTCCCGTGAGGCTAGCTCCTTGGTGTATATGCAAGGCTTCAGGTAGCCATCATTAGACATTTCCTAGCCGTTATCATTGGGATCCAACACCCCTTTAGGGTTAGGAATGTGACTGTTGTATTGGTGTCTTTTTGTCCAAAACCCCTTCCTAGTAGTCATTACCCTATTCCGTAGTCCGAACTCCTTACTCTCCATAAGCTTACCTGTCTCTGTCTAACTTATATACATATAGAAGTACTTTTGTCCAAATTGCACACGTTCCTCTGTAAAATTTTGACATAGGCTGTATTAGCCCTAATAAATTAAAGGGTCTTTGGCGGGTAACTACTCAACATGTTTCGGAGCCTTTTACCCGTACATGTCTCTCTGAGTAGCTGCTCCTTTTTCTAAGCTAGATATTCAGCAAAGACAACCCACAGAATAATGAATGAATATGAACGTGGCAAATGATAAATTAGCTAAATACGTGAAGTTTTGCTTATAAATGCAGACCTTCATTACGAAATAAGAATACCTGTCAAACAATCTATAATTACCAAATTTTTATAGTACAGGTTCAGTTAAGAACAATTTCGCTTACCCCTGAACCAATATGTACCCTTTCTAGCTGGACAGCTTATCCTAGTTAAACCATCCGCTAGTGTTTAACTGAAGTGGAAACAAGCTGGGGCATTATATTAAGTCCCAGTAATTGTAAAATAAACAGTTGCAGCTAGACCACCTGTATAAACCAAGGGAAATCCTAACAAGGACTGCACCAATGTACATTCTGCACCAGAAATGTAAAACAAACCCCATGATGACACCTACTCCTCAAACAATCAAGCCCTATTTCATTGCCAACCCTGAGTCAATGTATCAACGTAATGTGTCAGGTTTGTGACATTTGAGAAAATACTGTAAATTTTGAGTATTTTGTTAATATCGAGTAAATGTGCATTTAGGCATGTCAGAAAAAAATGAAAGTCATTAGCATTTATGCCAAATACATGTTATCAAAACAATTTTTCTCAACAGGATTTTAAGTACAATTAGGCAAACATGTAACTGTCGTAGGCCGCTGTTGCTACCGATAGCCGCAGGCGAGTGGGTGGGTGGGGGGTAACCTGACAGAAAAAACATGTTAGTCTAAAATGTCTGAAAGTGAATATTAAAACAGAAAGATGCCAAAAGACAACGTTAAGTAGCAAAACAGACAAGTCTAAAAACTGTAAATTAGCGTGGCCAAACTTTCTAATAATCTTTGGATATTAGCAGTAAAATCAGCAAGTCAGAAAAGAATAAAAGTCATTTGTCACACAAGAATGCAATGAAAATATTAACCAGACATCAAGTACAGTTAGGCAAGCTTGTAACTGTCGTAGGCCGCTACTTGCTACCGATAGCCCCTGGGCGTTTAACCCAACGGAAAACAAGCTAGCCTAAAATGTCTGAAAGGTGAACATTAAAACAGAATGATGCCAAAAGATATAATTAAGTTGCAAAACAGGCAAGTTTACAGTCTCTAAAATTATTGAAGCCAAACTTTCTAACCATCTCGGGATATTTACAGCAAAATTTGTAGAAATATTTGATCAAAAGTACATCTTTGAATCCTCCTGACTCAAGTTTATTGTAAATAAAATTTGGTTGTGGATGCAAAGTCCTGAAATTTAGAACAAATACGACCAAATCTCAAAATCTGTGAATAAAAACGTATTGTCTCCAATATAATCCGAAATATTACTGTCCGGGAAAGGATAATTAACTGCTTCAAAGTTAAACTCATCTATTTTGTGATAGACTTTAATACAAAACCTGTCTTTAGTGACCTGAATATCCAAGTGCAGAAACACATCTCTGAAACCATCTGAATTGTTACCTTCCTAAGGAATATCTTTTGGGTAAATTTCTTTAGCAATTTCACTGAAATTTTGTACATTAACACTAGCAATGTCATCAATATATCTTGCGTTGTTTGATAATTTTGTAGCCATTTGAAAGTCATTTTTCATCAGTTTCTCCATATACTTAAATTCAAGCCAGGTTAAATACAAATCTGCCAGTAAAGGGGAGCAGTTGCTTCCCATTGGAATGCCTTTTATTTTTTGAAAAACCAATGGTCCGCATTGAACAAAAGTATTATCCAAAAGAAATTTTATAGCATCTATCAACGTTTCAACAGTGTAAGATTTAACGTTACTTTTTGAATATTTATTGTGCGACCAATATGCTTTCTTTGTATATGAATTAATATTAATGTATGGTTTACCATTATGATTAAACATTTTGCTTATAAATTCTGAAAGTGAACTTTTGACTACATCTATGGGTCGATTTGTGTGCACTGTAGAAAAAAATCAAAACATTTGATATTTTTTTGCTTTTACATCTTTGGTTTTAGATACAAACTCGGAAGAATTGCTACTACTCCAAGAACAATTTATTTAACTGTTTCTAGAAATTGCATTACAGTATTTACGAAAATGATTCCTAATTGCAGTCAAACACAATGTTTCTTCTTTTGATAATTGTTTTGTTGTATATTTTGCGGCACCGGCTATGAATCTAGATTTAAAAGGGTTTTTATGTTATTTGGGTATCTAGAACAAAAGTGGAATAGATGAGTCCTCTTCAGAAATTTTGATATTAAAATTCCTTTTTATCTCATCTTCATGTGTATCTATCAAATTATCAATGGATTGTTTTTGTAATTTATATACGTCATTTCCTCTTATGTCTGAAATATTGTTTATACCAAGTTCTTTTTTCAAAACATCCAGATAATATTTTTTGCGGATGATGCCAAGATTGTTCCCTGTCTTATCTATGTTAGTGACTACAAAACTTTCTTGTAGTTCTTTGACTACTTTTGAAACTTCGGGTTGTTTTAGATTAACCGTATTGAAATTCTTAATGTGGGATTTGTAATGATAAATTCTTTTTCTAAAGACTTTTTTCAAGTTTGATAACCATCCTTCAAATTTCTGAAATTCTATTTTTTCTTTCTTTGCCCATTTCATACAGTAAGAATCAAATGCATCACATCTATTCTGAAAAATACTGTCAATGTTCAACTCGGGACAAATCCGAAATTTTGTACCTTTTTTCTTAATTTCTTTTAAACTTGAATTTTGTATAATATCCAAATTACCTGTAAATATATGCTTGTGATATGCATAAACAAAATCAGAATATATACTGTTAGACATAGTCACAATTTTGATTCGTTGCGATATCTTCAAGAGTAATAGTAGAAGCCAGAAATTTCTTGTAATTCATGATACTTTGTCCAATATTGTTGCCATATTTATAGGAAATGATGGAGGATCTTTTATTTTATTTTATTTTTTTTAATGTTTGTTCTTTTTTTTATATATACATTTTTATTCCCCTACAAGGTACATTAAAACATGTAACATAGAATCAAATTAAAGCATAGTACAATCTGTCCTCGATGCATGTGACTTTGCATGATAACTTAAAGTCTACAAAATTTGCATAACCAGGCAATGCTAGAATGAAACAAGATATCTATAAACTTGGGGTGAATGCTAAAGGGTTGCCATGCTACTTTACAATATAAACTGTACATGCAAATTCATTTGAATTGATATAGTATTTATGTGCAGAATGTTGCAGGGTTGTTAAACCCATTTACCTTGTTTACTATGCAGACTTGTTTGAAAGGAAATACTAATTTGCATAGAATTTAATAATAGTAATATATTCAATCCTCATGTTTGAACTAATGAATTATATCAAGGAAATAAGACGTACACAATATGGAAAAAGACAACAACAAAGCATGATAACTGCCCTTGAATTATCAAAGTGCAAAAAACTAAAATTTCACCAACTAGTATACTACTTATGTTGACCCGTGGTGGGCTGAGCCAGCCCGAGGGCTCCGAAACGTTGATCACTCGAGCTAGCAACCCCACCTAATGGGACATGCATTTTTACATGATAGATGTAAATAATGATACAACTATTATTGTAGTTACACAAAATAAACATCCTGTTACTCCAAAAATGCTTTCCATTTTTTATCATGTTTCTTCAATTTATCATTCTTCAATGCCACCTTATACTCTTCTGTTTTAATTTCAGTTACCTTTTTCAAAAATTTCTCTAAATTTGGCCACTCTTTGTCATGGCATAAATACAGATAATATTTTGCTATAAGAAAAATAAATGCCCAAAAATTCATACCTTCAGTTTCTACTCCAATCAAAATTTCAGCTTTTGAGAACTTAATGTCACATTTCATTTGATCTTTCAACCATTTAAATACATCTTGCCAAAATTGTTGAACAATTATACACTCATAAAGGAGGATCTTTTATTTTGCACTCCTTGGGAATCATGTTACGAACAAATTTCAGTTTGAAAAGGGACTGAATGTTTAGTGCATTAATAATTTTGCGTTTGAAAGGAATGCTGCAAAACATTTGATCTAATTTTTTATTAGAATCTGGTTTTCGAATAGTTGTTGTGTAAGCGTACACAATTTCACAAAAATTTTGCGGAAATGTGTGTTCTGAATCAGTAAGACCCAAATATTCATTGATTTTTTTTTTATGTCTCGAAATGATAGTGCTTTAAGAGCTGCATGTAATTGATCAATGCCATTGTGGCACGAGATGGCACGAGATGGCACATTGGTATTGTGCCCTTTTCACATGTTGCTCAAATGCATCCTCAGTAGGCGGTAGTTGAGCAGCTGATTGGTCTGCGGTGGAGGCAAGCATATATCGTAGCTTGTCCAAAGTAGTTTTGTAATCAGTCCCTTTTCTTGTGTTGAGAGCTTTGCTACATAAAATACAGGTATTGGGATTTAGCTTGGCTGGGCGTGGCTTCTTGGATGGCGGTTCCAGATTCATGATTTTAGGTTCACGGCACAAAATTATCTAACCTGCAAATACATTAAAACGTGTGTGTTCTTACCAGGTCCACGCTTCATTTTAGAAAATAATCTAGTTCACCATGTGAATATTATCAATCATGCAACACATTTTGACAATATGCACAGTCATTCTCAATAACACTGAAAATGAGACAATCACATAGCAGAGTTAGAATCCGACATGGACTCTGAAAGTCAAAGAAATGTGCCCAGATTTGTTCTTTCTGGTGCCTCTACAACACAACACATAAATTATAAAATCCTAATGATACGGTTTCTAAATTGTATTTACTTCATATTTTTTCCCAGTAATATATATGCTAAATTTGCTCAAATTCCAACAATGCGTTCTGGAGAAAGCACTTTTGCACAAACTAGCCAGACAGACAACCCATAAACATAATGCCCCCCCCCCCCCCCCCCCCCGTGGCTGACCCATAAAATTTCAGTATGACTGTGAACAAAAAATGCTGATAAGACGATTGGGATTCTATGTTCTATATGCTTTCAGGCACTTTTCAAGGAAATGTAACTTTTTGCATTGGTACAGCACATAATGTGTGATATACATCTCTAGAATGGCTTCAAAAACCCCAACATTTGAAGCCTAATTTGCATACATGTAATGGTGTCCACTTCATATACTCCAGTAAATTTGGTATCAGTATATTCCTGGATATATATTCCCTTCATCATTTTACATTTATCCCCATTTTTGGTAATTTGGCAACTGCAGCAAACAACATCAACAAATAGAGGTATTTATATTGCCAAATAGATGACAAAATTGTGCATATAATTATGATAATAATGATGTTAATCAAATAAAATTTTAAAAGCTTGATGCTTGTTGAAAGAGTAAGGTTAGTATTACCTTTTGAAGAAATTTGAGGTGCTTATCTTCAAAATTAAGGCAGTTATTAAAAAATAGTGAAAAGTAGCCATTTTCCACAAAAAATAGAGGTTGCCATAGAAACGGGCGTGTAAACATACTATGAAACGCTTTTTGTACTCCACAACCTATTTTTCTGTAAAGAGGAGACATGTGCGCACATTCTGATATAGGTTGTGTTTTGTTATACCTTTGGTTGGGGTTGCACCTATTTTTAGGGCACTTTTGAAGCATTTGCCGCTAGCCTAATACCTGCATACAGCGACTCGAGAATCTGTCGAGAAATTCTGAATTCCTAAATGTTCTAGCTGATTATGATTTCACTGCTCTATCGGAAACTTGGGCAGAAAATGAAACAGAATATTATCACGATTGATACACATGAATGTTTCCCCTTGGTTAGGGAACGTAAGCCTACCCATTCAACTGGCCACAATGATGTATGGATACATTTGTTTACATACACAAAACTATTGAGAAGTTCTTCAAACGTATCAATGGGAAATGTACTTTGCTTCATTTTTTTGTCAGTAAAGCGTTCACACGCACTGATCAAAATGTCCTTGTCATGGCACCATATTTACCTCATGAAGGTTCACCTTTTTACCCTTTTTTTTCGGGAGAAGAATGGAGTGATCTTAATATTAATAGAGAATAAGGTTTTGTCTGGGCGAGGCCAGGCGCAAACCCGTTCTTAAACTATATTCCGACCGGTTTCGCTACACCGTAGCTCATCAGGGAATGAGAGTAACGGCCGTTGGGGCTCGTTTATATAGTGAGGGGAAACACGGTTTACGTAACCAACGTAAACTTGCGTAAATACATGTCAAAGACCTGTGACGTGTATTGAAACGTATGATGACGGGTTTGATTTATTTGTCATAGATACGTTCCTCATAAAACAGCACTAAGAAAAGTACACTAACCCTGCCCCTATTGGGGTCCGGTATGTACCAAGAAGACCTCTGGTCTATAATTCAATTTAATAAGCTTGGTATCAATTCTGATAGCCATTTTATTAATACTTCATGGCACGTTACCTTGTGGAAACAATTTTCACACAAGTGGAAATGTTGATGGGTAGGGAGCTCGGAAATGTAAAAATTTTAATGTCTCAACAAAACCAGAGAGTTGAGACTTAAAAGAGAAAACTATTGGATTCACCAGTTATGTACCACCGAACCACTAGGCCTCAACGTTATGGGTAGATGAGCTCACTTGCAAATTAATATTAATAGAAAATGAAATGATTGATGAACTTTCAGAAACAGGAAATTCATGAATGATTACGTTTGATGATTAAAATGCAAGAACGGGGGATTTACCAGATTATATAACAGATAACAGTTGTGATCGCTTACCTAGGGGAGACTGGTACGAACCGGACCCATTCAATATATCCCTAAAGCCAAACGGCAGTAATGAAAGAGTTTATGCACAAGGGAGGTGTCTTCTCTCATTATGTAGAAATCTAAACCTATATATGTTAAATGGTCCATGTGCAAATGATAAAGAAGGAAACTTGACATGCATCAAAGCATATGGAAGCAGCGTGATAGATTATGTGTTGATGACCACAGATTCCACAAAATCTCTGATTTTGATGTTCTGAGCATTGATGACTTCTCAGAGCACTTCCCTGTTGCTTGTCTGTTCAAGTTTATATGTCATCTGCCTGCACGTTTTAATCTGAAACAAAGGGGCAAGTTTTTATGGGACCCAGCAAGATCACAACAATTTATAGATAAATTCAATGCCAGTACATCTGCGGTGCAGAGCAAATTTGATTCTGTCATATAAGAAGGGCTCTCCTAATATTCAGAGTAACTACAGAGGAATTTCTTTGCTTTCTATTCTCTTGTGGGTCACTTGCAAAAGCTTATTGATAGAGTGAAGTCATATTCTGAAAAATGGGGTTTCAAAGTTAATTTAGATAAAACAAAGGTCATGGTAAAGTGTTTGCGTCCATTCTGAATAAAAGGCTTGCAATTCAAGTGGGCTGAGGAGTGGAGCAAAAGAAATTCAGGCACCATACTCAGAAATATTTATTGCAACCCAGGGGTCAATATTATTGCCTTTTTATTGATTTTTTAATAGCTTTTGATTCAGTTTCTCATTCTCTGCTTTAGTTAAGACTTAGAAGGAGTACATGGTAATATACTCAAAGTTTTAAAATCTATGTATAGTAAACTATCATAGGTGCAGATAGCTGATGACTCATTTTCTCACTTGTTCAATTGGAACCCATCCATATATTCTTGCCAAAGGAGTCTTTGCAGTTCACTTTTTTTATTTAATGTTTTTTTTTTCATACATTAACTTTATCTCCCTTAATTTTTGCAATATCAGTTTCATTAAGCTTCTTCTTCTATTTTAAGCTTTACAAATTATCTTCATGTCCTACAGTTTAATATTCCAGTACCTGTTCTCAATATGTAACTACATCTGAGTCACTGACACTAAGTAACTGTGGCTGTACAATTATGCAAAGGACTGTGTCTGGGAATGTTACATTTTATATGAATCTGATGAAACTTCAACAACCATTATGAAGATTATGAACAAAAAAAAAAAAAAACAATAACTCTTGTATTTTGAATATACAGTATATTTCTGAGATACACTTGTGTGTAACAATGAATTAGGCAAAATCTTGCACCTGAAAATAAATAAATGAGACACACTTCATTTCCCCTTGTTCTTCTGTTTACTCAAATCTCTTTAGAGCAAAACAAGTTGACAGATGTCAGTGCTGTTCAGAGTTTCTGACAAATTACCTTTGCATGTATCCATACAACTTTCTATACCACCAAACAAAACAGGTACACGCATAATTTCCATAGCTTGTGATGTAATACTCCAGTTTCATCTCTTCAAGCAAGGTAATGGAACATTAAAGTTTCCCACACATCCACTGGGATGACCTGTACAGTCACGGAAACACTCCACTTGTAGAGGACAGTTTTTAATTCATCAGGTCTGATGTGATAGCTTAATTGCCACTCTCCTTCTGAACAGACCCTACTATCTAGCTTGTAGTGATTGTTATCAAGCCATCAATGTAATTACTGAAGAGATCTCTGTTTCTATGCACTTGACACAGGAAGGTACCAGTTCCTCTCCAAGACATCTTTAAAAGAAATCTATACAGGTTATCCTTATTTTAGAATTTGTTTTCTAATCTTTCAGAAAACAGGTAAAATGTGGCATATTTCACAGCTAACTGTGTCCCACATTCCACTGTTTTAAAGAATTCTGAAATTTTGTTTCATATTTTTGGGGTCTTTTTTTGCCACCAGAGTAGGCAAAAAGGAACAATACTTATAAGGTAACTGACCTGCTGCTTGTTATAAAAACCTCATCAGTGACAACACTGGACGGAAAACTGACCTGCTGCTGGTCTTGAAAGCCTCATCAGTGACATCAACATTGGTAGAGTTTGTAACTACCAAGTTTCCAAGCTCTGTATGGAAAAACTTGTCATTCTGCCTTATCAAAACTGGAGAAAAGAAGTGGTCTTTGGTACATATGAAGAACTTTTGTCACATTTGTACCAACTTCCTTCAAATAGCAGACCAGAGTACACGACTGTACTTCTCGTGCTGATGTGAGCCCGAAGAGAAAAATTTAGGGCAAAATTTTGCAAGATTCTAATCCAACAGAGCAAGCAAATAAGAATCAGTCAACAAGCATGCCTTCTTGGATTAACACGAGGTTCTGGACAAATTAGAATTTCAAAAGGAATGTTTCATAAGATTTCACACCTACCAGTACATCCCCCACATCATGACAGCCCTTAATGCCAAACTTGAGAAATATCAAAGGATTATTGAAACATTATCATGCAAAGAAAACTTGGGAAGATGCAAGCATGCATGAACATACATATAATACCTCCCTCTCCATGAAGGAAGCATAGACATACATCCCCAAGAAATAATACCTCCCTCTTAAAGATGGAGGCGTAAACAGCAGTACATGAACATGTACTTGTACCAGACAAAAACATACAAAACAAGGAAGCAGTTCTGATAAGCTGAACCCCTCAAAACTTGACATGACAGCAAGTGCAAAAACACAAACTCCATAATCACCCTACTTGAAGCAAATCTAGATCCTCGGCTAAAGTAAGCCCAGCAAATATATATTACTATTCTTTCTCTAACATATATTCTCCTACTTGCACCTTAGTGGTAATGGCACTGGTCTGATAAAACCTGTCATTTTCCAAGTTTATCTTTCATAACAGAATACAAGTGTAATGTATCCTCATATTAAGGAGAAAACCAATTCAACACAGATACAAAAAAAAGTAAGTGGGTTGTCAAAATCATCCCATAAGGACCAGCAGGATGTGCTTTTGTCTGTACATTCAGCTATGACAGGGTTAAAGTCACACTGTTGACTTTCCATGCTGCAGTCATGCTCTTCTTTCAATTGTCCTATGACCCTATGTTTACCACAATGTAACCCGGCAAATTGCTGGGGTCTGTGTGTAGCGACCAGCGCAGCCGTGTGTTCACTCTTGAAAGAAGAATCAGTGAAGAATCATCGACAACACAACCATCTTTGCAACTCTTCCTTTTTTATCATCTGCTATAATATCTGAGGGTACTTTGCACCGGGAAACTATTTTTGTCTAGAATTATCACAATATCGGCTATACTGTGGCTTGCAGCTCTGCATCTCTTTGCCCATGACCCCTGCAATCTCCTGGTATGCACTGTGGTAAACATGTTATGTAATAAGGCTTCGGTGCAATTGGTCCACAGTTTGCACTAGTATTAGTCCTTCACATCATATGAAAATCAGCATTTTTAGTAAACAACTGAACAAAGCTCAGAGAAACAGTTCAAATGACCTGCAAGTACAAATCATTGTTTAGATGATTGTGGTCACCTACAGCATCATCATCAACATCCCATTCTGCATACTTCTAGTTGCAGACAAGGGTCGATCAACAGGTTATAATTAGACATGTTAGAAATCCCACAAGAAAATATCGTACACAAGCACATTCTTGTGCTTTCACCTCCATCATCAGGATTCTTTGATAAGAAGTTATGTTTGAAGCATTCATAACATGACCCAATAATTTGACATTTTTTCACACTAAAGAATGTCTGTAATTCTGGCTCAGTTAGAAAGTTGATCACAACATGAGCATGAAAAGTGATTGTTTCCCATAGAAACTTGATGCAAACTACAAAAGTACATGTAGTAATGTTTAAAGGTAGAATGCAGCAAATCAAGAACAGTGTGGTGGACATGCCATTGTGCTAAAAGATTTTACCAAGCACCACACCATCACCAATATCAAAGATCACATTACACATTTTGTGTTGATATCCCCTCCAAAAATAATGCTATCTCTCATTTTGCTGGACCTGTCTACTTTTAATACAGCAGGCATCTTGTAAATATGAGCAAAGGTGACGTCTTTCTCATTGATTAACCATGCAATTGATATCATAGCAACACAAATTAAAGATGCTCCCATTTCACAGCAATCAAACACGCCAAAGAATTGTGTTTTGTGAAATTGATTTGCTTTCTTCTTAAGGAGCAAAATATATGTATCAAGTGATGAAAGCTGACAGAAGCCCTTCCTACACTGCTCTACTAGGCAGCTCTAGCAGCAACTCTTTGCTCACCCTTTAGAGGTGAACAGTTGTATCAAAAATGTGTTTTCTGAACAACATTCTTGTCACTCATGGCACTAGAGAAGTCATCTTATCCTCATAGTATCATAATGCCAGCCCCAGCAAAAAATTTGAAAACATCAAATTTTGGCTAGTAGCTATTACCAACGAACAACAATTAACATGGCTAAGAGCTTTAATTTGTTAATCAGTTTAACTGAGTCACTTAGGCTGGGTGGTGATAGATATATTCCAGAAGACTGGATAAGAAATCTGTGATTTTCCAAAGAAAACTGTGCCACTTTCGCCAAAACCAGTTGATTATACATTTCTTGGCACAAACTGGGAGCATTCGGTGGTTCACCAGCTGAGGTGTCCCCTTTTAAGCTTTTCCCCCCAAACTGGCTTGAGGTAAAATGTCATCTGTTTACATTTTTTCGGACAGATTTCAATAGCAATGAAAAACACATTGCACGAGAATCATAGCGAAGATATACCAAGATAACAGGTCATCAGTTTCCTTTGGGTTGGTGCCGGCATGTTACACCCAACTCACGCCAATGAAAGCTGTTGAATCAGTCTTAAATCAAGTGTAAAAGGGTTAAGTTGAAGAATTGAATCTTTTCTGGTAAACTGATTGGTATCTCTGCACGTACCTGAAGTCCTGTATCTACACACTTTGCCTTTCACCCTTTGTTTATTTCAATCCAAATTCATTTCAGATTACAGTGTAAAGGTACATGTGCAAGTTACTGCGAATGTGTTGCAATTTACACCCATGTACCTTTACACACTTGAGTATTTCTCGGTTTTTATAGGAAACCATTTCAACCTTTTTGTTGCAATGATAACATCTGTTGACAGTTAAACCAATGTTGCAGCAGGCATCGGGATGCAGTAGAGTGTAGGTCTCCGCCATATGCATTTGATACAGATTCAGTCGGTCACTGTGCAGGTGACACATAGGACCATTTTTGTGTGGACTTATTGTTTATAATAGTGTCCTGATGAGCCACCTGAACCATATCCTCCCCCGCTGCCTATATAGCTCTGTGCTCCTGGACGAGGACCTAGACTGTGATATGACCTTGCCCCACGACCTCTGCCAATACTAACATGACTGTGAGTTCCATACGCAGTTTCAGGACAGGGACGTTGTGCTTGAGGTGGGTGGTATTCTGAGCTTCCCACTTGCTGAAAGTCAGGAAAGCAAATCACTTTTCACTTTAGCTTTTTCCCGACTATGCTTTTTTTAAAAATTTTTCTTGCTACTTTCTGTACTTGAAGGTTGTGCGCTACATTACTTTATACTCCAGAGATTTTTAGCCTCCATTTAAGTTACGTGTTGGTATATGTCATTGTTATAATTTGCCACACAATGATGTTTTGGGTATTGAAACAACAGGGAACATGTTGTCAAATCTATTGTGACGTTATAAGTGAGAGACAAGATTACCTTTTCCTGCCAAAGTTCAAGCGATACCAATCTGATTCTGTTATTTTTCTAACAAAGATACAACTATACTACTACTACTACTACTACTATTTTTATCTTTGGATTATCATTAAAACTACGTAAGTTGGTAACAAGCAGTAGATTGTCACTGGACCACTCCGTATACACTGATAACAATGATAGAAATAATAAGATGACTACATGTAAACAACCCGTCTTCATCTGACCTTGATATATTGAACCCAAGGTAATAATCCCAACCTGAGATGAGCCAACTTCAGCTTCAGCTGCAACTTGAACTGAGCTACCATGAGTGGAGCTGAGTCAAGCTTAACTTGAAATTGATAGTGTATCACTAATACGAGTGACCCATATACTTTGTGACCCAGTTTTCCTAATTATCAAGCCAAGGCACATACCGCTGGAGTTCAAAGTGGATCTGTTCTACAGTTTTCAAGAAAAATGCATAAATGTACATGAACACTGGCATTTGAATATCACCATGGTATCAAGTCTTCTTATTGATCATCACATAATTTTGAAAATTTAAAAACAAAAAAAAAAAGAAAGTCAGGAAATTATAGTGGTGTCACTAAATGTGCATATTTAATGAAGACTGAGTCAAGCTATATTCCTTCCAACTTTGAACAGAATACAGCATATGGTTTCGAAGTTGAAACTTTTAAAAAACACAAAAATTCATTAAAAAATAGAAAAAAAGCACCATGAAATGAAAAATTATAGTGCAGGGTTAACCAAAAGTGTTTGTTTGCAAATGCAAACCACTGACCATGTAATTTCAATTCTTAAAATGTTACAAAAAATCAACCAAAATATTATGTAAAAAATATAAATCTTTCTAGGGTGACCAATTGACTTGATAGACACCAACACAGAGTACACTTACCCCAAGTTTGAAGTAAATCTGGCCAATGGTATCAAAGAAAAGTACAAAAAACATATGTATATCCCTACAGTAACTATGGTAAGACATACACAAACCAATCATTATAGAATTTCAAAAAATTCACTGCAGTCATCAAATGAAAGTACACCATCTCGTGAGCAACTTTGGTGAAAATTGAGTCAAGCTTCATTCCTATCCAATCTGAATGCAATGCAGCTTTACAGTTTTGAGGAAGTTGAAAAAAAAAAAAATCTCATAAAATGGGCTCTTGTGAAAGTCTACGACCCAGCTACACCAACTTATATTTGCTCACCATTTCTTGTACTGTTTCCAGCACATCTTCCAATAGATGAACAATTCTGCTATTCCTGGCCAGATCCTGTGTTTCTCGATACTGCATAAAAGAATATATATGTATGTATTATATATATATATTAATATTATTATTATTTATTATCCTAGTATAACATTGAAATCATTTATCTTCCATCTGACAAAAAATAACATTGAAGGTCTACATATTTTGTTTTAAGTCCTTACATTTTGTTACATGGAAAGGAAAGTGGTTTGTGGCAAATGTGAAGCTAGTAATACACGATTAACACAGAAGTAGTGACACCTAGCGAGTAAAGTTAGAACTTCCAACTGTGGGTCGCTTCCCGCTTAGTTCATGTGTTTACGTTGTGAGACCAACAAATTTTAGTGAAGGTATGCACCGTAAAAACACATTTTTAGCTTTAAAATTGCAATTGGTTGATTGACAATGGTATGTTTGAAAGATTTTGGGCCTTTTGAAAGCATAGCTTGCTTGTTTTTTTGATTGTGACCAGATGTCACATCTGATCATGATGGTGGAAATCAATAGGTAACATTTGAGCTAAGTTTTTGCCCTCCTTGTGGTTCATTTATGTCATGTCAACACAAAAAGCCATCAGGATTTGTTTACAGAGTAAGTACGCAACATCATATCAACTTTTTGTCCATTAAAAATTGTTTGAGTATTGGATTAGAGGCTCCTATTCCAAGTCACGATGCGTCTTCTGCACCCATGCAAAGTACTAGTGTACCGCACTCGTGTCATGAAAAATAAGGTAGGTAAGCTTACCTCTTATCCTGGGTGCCATTGAAATGCATGTAGTGGTCATGGCCAGTGGTAAGCAATTAACCCACAGTTCAAGTCATGGGTCAAAAGTGACATTACGGAGCACGTATGAGGAAACTGTGTATTTTGCAATTAAAAAGCGTGGTGTTCTGATTAAAGGACCAAGTGTTGTAGAGGCATGGGGCAGGACTTATCAAGGAAAACCACTCTCCAAAGCCTTTTGCTTCTTAGTATGGGATATTATGGAATATTGCTGATTTGGGAAAAAAGCAGTATGCCACTACTACAGTTAAGTGCTTCATATTTCATGTAATCAGTTAAATAAAATTACTTTTGGTTTCACAAATGTTTACTTCCACAATTTCTGGAGTAAATTTACATTTCCCAAAAACTTTCAAACATGCCTTTGTAAAATACATGTACCTAGCAGCAAAATTAATATGATCAATCACCAGATGCAGCAATTGTGCACACACACACACACATCTTGTCTATGTGTTATTTACCCGAGCTTTTCTGTACTGTTCCTCTTCACTGTAGCCATGGTCGTCATAAAAAGGAGCACCCTGACCATAATAAGGATCTCTCTGATGGTCCCTCATATACATGCCGTCGTCCCAGTACCTACCACCATCTCTGTAGTGGTGGGACGGGTCCCTACCAGTTTGGCTGTATTCATACTCTTTGGCTTGCTGTATCCGTGCTTCCAGGTGCCTAAGGGCTTCTGTGTTTTTGACGAGTCTGTCTACGTCACTGATATCTTGTCTTCCTGAATGGAATACATTTAAGAAATAAACACCGTATCAAGATTTATTTATATGTTCGTTAGAAAATGATCTTGCATATAAAAGAGAACACACTGTCCTACTACTGACACCAAGACATTCTGGTAAACTGACCATCTGCTACACCCCAAAAGCTGCCAATAAAATCTACTGTTACAGAGCATTCAAATACAATTCAGACTGGATTAATAAATCATTTGGATAGAAGCTGACACTACATAACTAGCAGATATGAAAGCAAAACTCAAGGCAGCCACCAGTACATTATTTTGACGTGTATAGATTTACATGTAGCTCCCCCATTGCTCAATGACTTTGGAATTTAACCCTTTCAGGGGTAAGTAGAAAATGCATCAACAGATTACAGATTTCCTTGGCAGACTTAGGGTGTGACACATTGAGAGTGTATTGTAGAAACCTATTGGCATGGCTCATTCTTCTCTTGAAATATATGAATATAAATGTCCATACTTGAATAGCAGGTCTGTATGTGAGGATTGTAAACCTGGAATCATTAAGATAATTCAGAGAAGCAGTGCTTAACACTGAAAGAGTTAATGTTCAACAAATTCCGCACTTTCAGGAAAAGAATCAAATTAGTCACTCAAGTGGACTAGTCCCTGGAGAACCATATTTCTACCACACGCTTATATCAGAGGACATGGCCTCACAACTAATGTGCTAAATTAATGTTGTGTCACATGTGCTAGAAGCATATGCTGGAAATGTTGACAGCTTATAAGTTGTGTCATCTGTGCTATATAAATATATGCTGGAAATGTTGACAGCTTACTCAGGTTTCTTGATAAACTGCACAAAATCTGACGGCTGCAGTTATTGTAAATCTATATGTTTAGTCTTACAGTAAATAAATGTTCCACTTGTAGTAATGTTCCATTCTTACGTGGACTAGGAAGTGGACCACCAGCATTTGGCCCATAATATCGTCTGATCTGTATGTCTTGTCGACCTTCACGCATTTCCACCTGCTCTACCCAATTAATGAGATCAGCACGATTCATCTCCCCCGGTGAATCTTCATATCTTCCTTGATAATGTCGTCTCTACATGAAAACATATGTAGCCTTGTTAATGATTTCTAAATGGTTGTGGGTCATGATATGTAAATTATCATGGCCTTTTAAAGCTAAGAAGTTGGCGTCAAAATGTCACCTTTACATCCCCACATTACATATAGTAAATTTATGTTTCCTATGACCCCAGTTACACCTGTACCTTGCAGTGGTGGAGAGAGTAACATCTGACAGACTACAAACTTTCACATTAAATATGTCTAGTTAATTTCTGTACATGTCCAGGTTGTGATCAGACATAACCTTGAAACAGGATTAGCACAAATGAAATACACATACCCAAAGAAATTTACCTCTGATTAATTTTTAGAACTTTGTGAATCACACGGTAAAAGAAACAAATTGCTAAACCTAAGCTTCAACTACATATATGATAAAAATAATTTATCATTCATTAATAATATGCATTTTAATTACCCAAATTTTCACTTATTTTCATATCCTCAATAAAGATACACATATTTCAATTAAACCTGGGATGGCAAAGGGGCTTGGACTTTCTATTGTGATTCAGGACAATAAGCTTCACAAAATTCAATGTCAAACAGTTTCCACACTGACTAATTTAAACCCCTGGAATATCCATCCCATGTGGTATCTCTATGTTGATGCCTCTGTGCCTACTTACCAAGTAGTTGCAGCGGTGTTTAAAGCCAGAGACATGGTTCAAGCAGGCCAAGGCAGCAATTGGTTCCTTCAGCTGACAAAGTTCACACACGTACCTCCAGTCTTGAGCCACCTCATCGAAAAACGCAACTATGTAATGTAGTCCTAGGGAAAGTAAAAAGTAAATTTTAGTTGCACAGTTTCATCAAACATTAAATCTATTCAGAGGACATAGCCAAAGTGAAAATAATTTCCCTCTCAAGATGTTCCATACCAAATAGCAGAAATGAGGAGCTGTATGGTACAGAAGTTGTGCTTTATTTCATATGGACAGAAGAACAAAAGAAAAGCCACTAAAGACCATTCACTTGGAACAAAGGGATCATCACTGTCTCTTCTTTTACATTTTGATTACATCTATCTAGATCTCCCTCCCATACGATTCATACATAAAGGCTTTCATTTTCTCTTGCACAGATTTTTCCTTCCTTTCATTTGTTTAAACTGGGTGAGTGAAACTTTCCAGTTTAATGTTCCCTGGGAATGAGGCACAGTGTGCAGAATAGTTTTAAAGTTAATGAATAGTTTGTGGGTGTTCTGTTTGACTGTGACCCTTTGTCAAGAGGAACATAGACACATAAAGGGTGTGGTTGGTATGCAGGTAATATCCCTATAAATTGACAAGAACACCACCAGCAGATTTAATAGAAACCCTCAAATATTTATACATATTTGCTTTGATTTTACAGGTGAATGTAATACCCAGGGCTCCACTGCTATTTTACCATGCAACTTGTTTACCTATCATTGGCTCAGCACAGGCTTTGATAAGAGGCAGCAGATTTGGGGCCCCATCCATCATTGCAGCTCCCTCACCACCTCCCAGTCTCCCTGTCATACAAGAATAAAAACAGTAAAAACTGAAGATCAAAGATTAAATACCTTGTCTCCATGCACATCAAGTGAACCTATATTGAATCATGTACTATCACAGACCATTTTGTATGGGGTAACCAATGTGCCTTGTCTTTGCTTTTTGTTTGACCATAGTCCTGTTATGATCATCATTTCCCCCTAAAATAATAATTTATGTTTGTTGTATCCTAGTTAGATGGCCCACATGATTTGGGATATCAAATCCTTACCCAAGGGTCACCTGACATGATGTGCGTTTTTTTGTTTTTGGTTTTTTTTTCAATTTTCTGTTCTCATATTTCAATGTAACTGTTGTGTATGTGTATTGTATCATATTTGTACTGGTATATCAAATAATCTTCTTCTGAGTTCAAGTTTCAAAAAAGTAAAATAAATAAATAAAATCCACAGACTTATGGACAGCTACCAGTCTTGCAGCACACCTTATGTTCTACGAATTCTGCATTTCACGTGACATTATCTGGAAAGTACATGTTTCACTATGTTTTACATAACTGCTCTTGTGGGGTCTCATCAACCTGTTTATTCCATTGGGTTTTGATATCTGCTCAGATTGTTCTTTCTTTCCTATCTGATGTCATGGCTGGGCTGGGTGAAAAGAGCAGTCAGGACATGTCCAGCTATAAAACGGAATACTGAATATTGAGAATCATAGTCTATTCATACAAGTGGGACCACTAACCTGAGTTCAAATATAAGGAATACAGTGAAGGACTAGTGGCACATGGCTAATTCTCAAATTCAAATTAGCCTGGGCATAAAATCTATTAAAAAATGATAAAATTAAAAAAAAAAATTAAATACACTTTGCTTTGTAAATATGAATGAAAAGTTTGTACTGGGCCTTTCAGTTGGCAAATGAAGCATAACTGCATTTTGAAATGACTGGCATGAACAAGTTGTTAGGGGACTTTCAAAGCCTTTGAGGTGGAAGCTGTGAAGCTGGTGTGCAGTGAGACTGACAACTTTGGATCACAATTACCCATTTATTTTTTTCACAAGTACATTAAACCTATATACTTTCTGATTACTACATATCCATAGATTTGTATCCATAGAGTTTTTTGCAGGATTAGAATTTGTTGAGATTTTATGGCATTCTTTCTGACTTGGTAGGATTTTCACATTTTTTGCGCAGAAGTCACATAAAAATTGTTGTTTTTTTTCAGTTGAAATCAGAAGAAATTTAAAATATATATCCATGTCCAGGATAGAATTCAATGGTTAGTCCTGAAATAGCATAAATAAAAAGTTATACAATTTTTAATTTAGTCCTGGCAGGTTGTTCATTTTCCTTCTATAAATTGCTCCAAAAGTCATGAAAGGGGTTGTCAGAAAAAAAAAAATCCAAGGAACCGTTCTTGGATATGATCTTTTTCTTTTAATGTCCGTTGATTTTAATGTGATAGGGAAATTCGTACATTTGTGAGGGGAGATACAAATTGCAGAGGCTGAGCAACAAACAGTTCCAAGATAATCGCATTGAAAGAAAAATTGCCAATTCTTAAGTATTTATGGCTGTAATATGACACATACTCATTTCTTCTGTCCTGTGTTTTAATTATTGTGTGAAATGAACTTGTAGCTTTACCTCTGTGATTTTGTCATTAAACAAAAGTATATTTTGTGGCTTAAATCTCAACTTTTTCTAACTTGGGAACACCACACTTGGCTTGTTTGGGTGTGAGTTCACATGCGGCTTTCCATATTTGGGGACCAGTAAGTGGATTGTACTAATTTGTTTTTACATCAATAGAGAATTTCAAAGTAATCAGAACAATGGTAGTGATTAGTCAGAATGGGCCCATTCTTATCTCCATGGCTAATGGTTTCCTGTAAGTGACCCTTGTCAATACCTCAATTGGTTTTCAGGGGTCATGGACTAATGACTGTGCAAACAATGCATGGTTCATTATCATGCCCATGCAAACAAACTCATGTGCCCGGCAATGTTGAAACTTTATATTGTAAACAAAAGTTTTGAGATCAATTATCTCATATAAATTTTATGTTCACATATGTGAGTTTTTGGGAGCATGTAGTTTAAGTATCAGACTATCAAAAATATGAAAAAGTGATTAGAGGTTAGCCAAAGGTGCCAGCTTCAGATCCCCCACCTTAAGTAACTTTACCTTATACACACAGTGTGGTGATACTTTATCATTTCACTGACCTTGACCATATCCTTGACCCCTGTGTCCTGGCATTTGATTTCCAATGCCAACCATGCCATACCCATCATGCAGCTGACCTGGACCTTGCATGCCTCTTGGTCCATGAACCCATGGCTGTTCTCCAGGCTTTTCCCCCAGTAGCCCATCTTCAACACGGACGGCTATGCGATGGCGACCAATGGATCGTTCCACCTGTTGAGCATATGTATGGAAGATGTCCCGGGCTATGGGATTCTTTGGACCCTGCCATGTCCGCTGAGACTGGATTTGGAGAAGCTGTGCAGAGTCTGCATTTGCCTGAAACATGTAAATGTTTATGTTGTCCAGCCCTTTCTTTGACACTCAACATGCCAAGGGAAATGTATGCAAGCACACTCTCTATTCATTAGGCACCTTGAAAAGATTCAACTTTTTAGTTTCAACATGTTCAATAAAAACTACTGCCACATACAATGTCACACATGAACAATGCTCTTTTATTTAATGCCAGGGACACTTCAGAGATACATATGCACTTCCACAAAAGGTTGGACATTTTGCCATTTTATCTACGAGAACAAAAATCAAACATCAGATGCTGCTTGAAACAGCATTCGGTGCCATCAACCAAAATTGGCAATAAAGACCACAAAGAAGACTGTCACATTCATTTAAACTGCAGTGTTACTTTCACCTGTATCCCTCATCAAAAAACCATCTCTCTGTCATACTATATTACAGTGCAAGTAAAACTCTATTGGTTCCACAAAATGTGATTATATATTTGGAAGCCCAATTTCTGGACTGTTTGTGTTTATCATTATGCAAGTAACCTGTTTTCTATGCCAGCTCTGTGCTTACTGGAAAATAGAGATCACTGGAGTCCAGTCTCAATGGTTTTAAGTACATACCTTGACCAATTCCTTAAAAGATGTTGATTCAAAGTGGTGTCTCAGATAAACATGCAATGTCAACAACTGCATGAATTAGGAGTTCCAAAACAGCTTATTCAAAGTTAAAAATTGGAAAATTCTTTTATTTTCGGGGGTGTATTAATCCTATATGAGAGATAAACTAACAGCTTTAGAATTCTACAGCTCTCACTTTTGCCTGCCTTGGGCACACTGCAAATAGAATGAGAGCACTGGGCAAAACCACTAATGGAGAGCTGAATGGAGAAATATCATGTTGGTCATTGACCAGTTTTGTATGGCAGGATACCATTCAAAGGCATCCTCAGCAGCCATGTGCATCTGCTTACATGGCAGAGGATACTGGTGCTAAAAGTCAGGCACACGTCCTGAAAGAAAAAAAACCAAAAACCCCCAAAAACAACAAAAACATGATCTGATGCATACTGAGGCTACCAGTCATAAGGTCCCAGCAGACATGTTTAACATGATGCTTGGATGACACAAGGTCACGTGCTGGTGTACCGAGTCTTTGGTATCAACAGACATTAAACCAGGAGTACACATATCGCCAAAGTGACCAATAATGCATCTGTATTAACCCATTCCCTAATGTCCCAGGAATTCTGGATTTTGGCAATGAAAGTGCCTATAGAAATTTGATTGCCTCTGACCTGTACTTACATTCTAGCCATCAGAAAAAGATGAGTTGTTTGACAGTAACACTTACCATGTAGGCCATGCGGTGTCTAGTAGCTGTCAGATGATGAAGGATACTTTGTGCATCACAGGTTTTATTGCAGAGGGCACATAAATAACTGTTCCTGTGTGGCATCTGTATCTCTGTCACATACATCAAACCTGTAAAGATATTTTCCCGCACAGTTCTCAAAACCTTCCATCCAGCTTCATTTAGATACTAGAAGTGTGAATGCCACCATCCACCTATACGCCTCCCCATTGTGTAACATCTGATACACATGAAACATCTCACAAATGTAATCAGCACACTGTCAGTTGATTGGCCACTTAAACTCTTCCAGTGCCACATTTTAGACTGAGTCAACAGCGTTCCTAGGCACACTTTGACTACATGCACCCACAGTGTGTAGAGGGAAGCTGTTGGTCTGCACTATGATGTTCTATTTAACTACAGACATGCTAGTGCTTGAGTAAAAGGTCCTTTTACTTAAGAAATGAATATACTTCATGACACTGCTGTGGCAACAACACAGTAACTTTTGCTGCATATGTTGTCCTGTATATAACCACTTGGATTTGTGGATGAGGGGAAAAAAAACCAGTTTCATGAGGGCAGCTTAAGGCACATGTGTTTGTGCCTGACACATTTGACACTAATTTTGCATTGCCCAATTAAATCCTAAGGCAACTGAGACCACATAATCGATCAAGTCAAGTCAAACTAATAAGTTTCCATATACAGTGGTACCTGTCTTGAGAGACCCCTCCGATGAGAGACTGCATATCTTCTTAAGACCGCTCTCTCAGAACACTGTGCTATCTTTTCCATGTTATTGTACCTCTAATGAAAGACCACCTGTTTTGAAATACCACATTTTCACTTGCCCTAGGGGTGGTCTGTCAAGACAGGGCCCACTGTAAATGCATTATCTTTAATTTTGCTTCTTCTCATGTCAGCTAATCCACTGCGCAAGCCAGGATTCAGCACAAGTGCTGGTTCAAAATAAAACTAGTTTGACATCCATTACTTTATTCAGCAAGGTCAGACAAATGGGCAAAGATGAGATACTTACCAATGAGTGGCTCAACACAGGCATCAAGGGCGGGCTGCAGTTTTGCTTGTAAAGCATGGGTATAAGGCTTGCCAAATGCTCTGGGCCTGGCTGATCCCCCTGATCTGTCTGGCGTCCCCTTTGTCTTGGCAGGCACTACAAAGTGATCATGACATTACTGACCTATGGCACAATCACAATCTTGATAACAAATCTATTTTTCGAGGTTCAAGTTCTTTAAGAAAAATGAAAATCCCAAAAGCAATGGCTTGAAAAAATCAATCATAATCAGTGAACAAAAAAAAAAAAAAATATTGTTCAGTCTCCTTGTCAGTCTAGCTCAACTGTTTATAGTTCTTAGTAGACCCACCTGGATATACTGAGATCCATCAGGATCTCCACGAAGGAAACAGCTGCAATCACACATACAAGAGCTGTCACAGGACACACATGGTCTATTCACTTATATTTTTCAATATATCCAGACAAACCATTTCAACAGTGAAGGGAATCTTTCTCCTGAAGGGCCCCAGAAAAATGTTTTTCTGAGGTCCAGTTTGCACTTTGAACTTGGGCACATGTAGAAAGAATCTACAGTCTGTTTGACGTCATGCCACTTGGCAGACCCCGAACAACCAGTTGAAACTAAGTGCAGTCATCATGACTGTGAAGTCATCATAGTTGACATTGTCTAGTGTGTCTAGCAACGTTACCTGCCGTATAAAAGAACCCATACGTCAGCTTTTCCGTTAGAACTTACACAGTTGTAGAGTGTGCCTGATGAGCCCAACGGAGGGCGAAACGCGTCACAAGAAAACACTACAGCTAGCATGCCAGCTTTTCTGGCTTTGTCTCGTATCTCTCATTTGATAATTAGTGAACACCCCATACACAGGTGTGACAACAGACAATGGATAGCAAACTTCCTATGATTTAAATTAAGTGCTCACCACTGTAAGCATAGCTAACACTAATTTCAACTGATACTGAAGTACCGCAATGTTAAGACTGTTAAATTTTCTTAAAGGTACAGTAGTCCGTCTTGAACAACCCCTCCTATGAGCGACCACCTGGTTTGAACGACCACATTTGGTCGCCAAAGTTGTTTTTCTTTAATAATTTACCTCTTATGAACAACCACCTGTTAAACGCGACCAGCGACCATGCAAAATGAACCGATTTTGCAACCGCGTAACACAAATTTAAGCCATGTTCGGCCACTACGCCTCGAGTCTGCCAACGAAATACATGCATGCAACTCACCCATTGTTATAAAATTTACATGGTTCTTGTCAAATTTATTGAGTGCAAGCAATAAAGGATTTCTGTCTACAGTAAATTTCCTTAAACAACTTTTTAATTTGATCAATCAGTATCTATTCCTCCTCACGAGTGTAGGATCTTTCCATTTATTTACATTTTTACCACGGCAGTGAATGTGGCTTACTCCGCATGTATCGGGCCTATCCATAGTGGACCTCAACTCAAGAGGATTTCGACCATCTTATTTCTTTTTCTTTCTCTGTAACCTGGGATATTATGGATTGTTTTCTGAGCTAAACTTCATAATGATCCACAGAAATTTACTTGTGATGGGAACTTTGTCCCTCCCACTCAACTCCTGTTCATTCACATCATCCATCTTGAAATGCTTCAAATCTGAATGACGACGGATGATGCCGGAAGCGTCCAGAACAATCTTCGTTGTTTACCGGAGCCACGTGGTCATAGCTTTTTTTTGCATGCGAAACCTAACCTACCTGTGGCAAATAAGCGGAAAGCCCAGAAATATTATTATTTAATATTCTCATTTCCAATTGAACCATGTTTAATCATACCATATGTTATAAAATGAACAATGAAAACTTTCGCTTGATCAAAATCACTTTGACCCCAATCAAACACGTGCTTGCCTGCTTGAGCACGTACGACAGACACTGACGAAGTGCATGCCAGGTCCATTTTTTCCCACGGTTCAGAATGAGGTCATTATGGTGCCCAAACCACACTTGGTGGCAATGGGAAAATGCCGAGTCTTATTTTGATACATAACTTATGAATTACGGTGAGTTAGGCTCCACCGAATGTGTAGAATAAAGTTAAGACAGTGAATAATGCCGTCAAAACAATTCTATGACAGTTTAGGCTGGTTACTTGGCAAATGAAGGCTCCGTACCCGGCGATGTATCGGGCCCATTGAGCGTAATGGGAAAACGACACAACTCAAGTCCGGCAAATATTTTCAAGTTGCGAAACACATCTTTCAGCACCCAGACAAGAGTTCTTTATTGAAATAAAGATTTCAGGGGTTGTAATTGTTAAATTTGATAAATGATAATTTCTTTTCACAGCACATGTAATCGATAATGATGACCTGGTGGTGGCAAAAATTTGCGTACCTCGCTACCTAAATACCTGGACAAGTCCGCCATGGATTTGGGGTGGTGCATATGCGATTCGTCCAATGAGCGACCACCTGCATTATACGACCGCTTTTTTGTCGGCGCTAGGGGTGGTCGCTCAAAAGAGGGACTACTGTATATGACATCTTAAATGTAAGCACCAGGCCATGTTAACATAGACCTTCAGGAACTTGTTAATACCAGTCCTGCCTGGGGGCATGAATGTCTTGCCAGCGTAATTCAAGCCACTTTGAAGTTTTTTGTTGACGGACGGACGGAAAGCGACTGCTTAGTCTCGCCAACAGCTTATGCTCGCGAGACAAAAACCCTGAATTTACAGTTTAAGAGCATGAGAAGTATATACTTTAGAAAAGCTACCACACTTATAAAGAACCAACATCAATTAACATTACCCACTTTCATAATTGCTGTACATGTGTAAACACTGAAGTTGAGTGACGTATTCATGGTGCCATGGAATGAATCAATATTACCAGAAATGCACAGAAAAATTTGTCCCCAAACAGTATGGAATGAGTCAAGTAAGACAAACTCTGAATCACACTTGGTGTCATCTCAGTGATGACTGATCACCTTTGGTATCACCTCCATCTCTGAATCACACTTGGTGTCATTGCAATCATGATGGATTCCCCTATTATCTTTCACGGTCATGGTTAAAACTGGTCTCCACTGTGAAGGTTCATAAACTATGTTAACAGAAATTGTGGTTGATGCGTATCTAGCTGGAAAGCTCAATATGAACGTTGTACATTGCACTGCCACATGGGAAGATCCTTCACCCAAGTGGCATCATCCCTGGTCTGATGTCAGTGATTTCTGCATTGTGCGACTGGCTGGTTCTGTGGCACTGCTGCCAGGACTGCTGCAGCACGAACTGCCAGGCAATCGCAAAAACCACCACCAAGACCACTGCCACTGGATGCCAACTCGCATAGTGTGCATTGATTTAACTCATTCCATACTATGGTCACAGGCCTTGATCAGTGGTTCTGGCACTGCCTGGCAAGTCATGCTGCAGCTGCAGCATGACTTGCAAGGCAGTGCCAGAACCACTGACTTAAGACTATAGGCATCTTGGTACTTGAACGAAAGCTCTTTTCATGAAGAATTTAAATATGCAATTGTCGTCTTAAATCTAGGTAAATATAAGGAAATATCAGGGACTGGTATGGAATGAGTTAAGTACATTCAGCAATGAGAATGACTGTAACACCTTTGACATCACTGAATGGTTGCAGCAAAACTTTGGTCTTGGCTTGTTTCTGTCCTTCCTGCTTTTTCACCTTGTCCACATATTCTTGTTGCAGCTCTTTCAGTTTCTCTGACTCCAGGCCTTTGGACTTTTCTTTGAATTCGTCAACCAGGTCCTTGTAATATCGATTCTGAAAGAAGACATGGGAATACATAAGAAAATACAAAGTGATCTACATACCACACAGAAATAAAAGAAAGAAAATACAACATGGGCCACATATCACAAACACAAAAAAGGACAAAATACATTATAAATACTTCACATTCTTTATCTTCTTAAAGTTATTTTCAAATGTTCACATAAATGTATTGACAGCTTTCACATAATATAATTCAAATTTCCATAACTGCAAAACATCATGGTATAAATTAATAAATCTACTTTGGGTCCAATGAAACACAAATGAACCATTAAATTTCATTCATCTGAAGCTGGGACACCATGAATGGAATACATGTAGTTGTCACACACGGAATAAATTTGTGCCTTTCTTTGCATATTGCACAAGAACCATGGCAAAAACAATAATTTTAGCAGCACTTGAAATGTAAAATTCTTATGTGTATGACTGACGATCATTGTGAATAAGCTGCCCAACCCTGATGCTACTACCAAAAAAAAAAAAAAAAAAAAAAAAAAGCAAGCTACACTCAAAATTTAGGGAAAAAACTGGCTCCTGTGTACTTAGGAATGTGGCCATCAAAAGGCATTCATGGCAGTAGCCACATACAGCAGGTGTCACTGTAAAATGACCTAGAGGTCTTAGACCAAATAATAATCAAGACTGTAATGTGCCCATGTACCATATATTTTACATGCACGGCAGTCAGTGCATGGCACTGGACATGAATTCATTGCTATATCTGTCACATCTACACTAGTTGAGACTGTAAGGTAATCCTGCTTGATATTGCCATTGTGCATACAGCATTGATGAGGTTCCACTCAATGACATTTATATTTAAATGACTCGTTACTTGTGGCCACTCAAAACTTAAGGCTGTAAGGTGCTGCCCCCTGGTGATGACAACCACACTGGTTTGTGGTTAATACTAACTTGTACGGAGTTGCCATCTGGAGCTCAGTGTCCTAGTTGCACAAATGCAAACCATCAGCCACCTGCTTTAAACCCTGATAACTGACTTATAAGCAGGACAGTTCCATTCTCTGATCTTAATACATGTGTCAAATTTCAAGACATCCCTGGAACCATCAAAAACAGGCTCCATGACTCAGACCATTTCATGTCTGTATGTTTGGCAATATAAATCACAGCTTTGTTGGAAATAGGAAAATGTTTTCATATACATCATCATATATATAGCCTCTTGATTGAAAGTTATACTTTCCAATGTACAATGTCACACTTATATGCAGAAATGTTGTGTTACAGTGTTTTCATATATCAAGTCACCTTGTCACAACATTTTTGCAGATTACAATGTAAAGTCCACTGAATTTTGATTATTTGTGTTTTTCTTTCTTTTTTTGTTTTTTTTTTGTTACTTACTCTGTGTACATATTGTCAAACAAAAACAGTTCTGAGTTATCATCCCCACTCTGCTCTGGCTCAGCCACTTAGCAGTCCTCGTTCATTACGGTGTAAAATATCAACACACTCAGAATATAACAACACAGTTTGACAACTGAAGCACATGCAAGATGGCTTCAGTCAACAGAAAATAAAGCAAGTCTTCATCCAAGGTTTCATGCCAAACTTTGGGTTACACTGCAGACTTTGATGTAACATCCGCTGCGTGCATGTGCTATTCAATCTGATAAGGCTGGCTACTCCCAGCTGGGTACCCTCCTTGTTCCTGTCCCACAGAGAAATTAGTTTATCTTTTGTCATGGAATGGGTGGGGTCTCAATATGTCTATGAAATCATATCCATGAATATTATTTCTACTGAATGGGATAAGGAAGTCCTGCAGAAATAACCACTGTACACTTAGATAAATTCCTGTCTGGTTCTTAGTTTCTAGTATGCTGGGTATGGGTATATGCAGATGAAATATTCACCATATAGTTGTCTCTGTGTCTGTTGCTGCCTAAGTGTTTCACAATCTGAGCCTGACTGGCCCAGTGGCCTTCACACAAATCACAGGTGTACAGACAACCCCCAGTGCGTGCTTCTGAGTACTTGGTAAGAAACTGCAGTCCTGTAAAACATAGACAATATAAATGAATACAATGCGGACTGATTCTCTTCTCTTTTTACATTGTACATTGGGTTCAGTTCTTCACACTGCAAGTGTAGGAATGCCATAGCTTATCACTTATGCATGAAAACAGTCCAAATATGATGGAAATTGCAGTTGAAGGTTTCCCACTGATGACCCGTTTATAAAATTCATTTGGCTCTTTAAACCTTGAATTTTCAAAACATTTTCATTAAATGTGATGTAATTGATAAGTTATTAATACACATCTAGTTATTAACAGCGATTGCATTCGCTGTGAAATACAGCCAGTTTATAATAAATAGGCCTATTTTTATTACTGAAACAGAACGATGTTGATCTGACCAGTACTCAAGTGTGACACAATCAATAACGTGACTCTTTCATGTCACATGATTCCATTTGTGTTTTACTTGAAGTTAAAGAACTGGTTTAATTTATCTGATCTGACCACTCTGTCAGGTAGGCCTAGTCGGTTCTGTTGTAAGACCAAGCGCTGTAGGTAAGTGTGGGTTTTTTTATTTTATGGTTCAATTTTGGTAGGCCTAATCATGAATGTTAGGTGTAGATTTAAGTAGTTTCATTATGTTTTTGTAATGTGGGCTACATTTCTAAGTACGCCTACTAACAAAGGAGCATCACATTTGCTTTAGTCCGTAATACATCAGCTTGGGATGTTTGTATTGGAAATAAAAACATGGTGCCGCCAGTTAGCATAAATGACTTGTCCAGGGATTAATGGCACCGAAACAAGTCTTGTGCTGGTTCCCTGCTGCTGAACCGATTTTATAAAGGCTAATAAAGCCTAAAACTTTCTTCTAAATTTCAAATTTTATTAATATGATTTGTTGCTTTTTTAATTAATTTTCTATAATGATTTAGAACTATGCAGTTTTTCAGCGAATGGTACGGAATAGGACTTTGCTCTTAGAATATCAAACTTGATAAGAGTTCAAACGGTACATGGGCTTACAGAATTAGGTTTGTTAGATTTCTCTTTGTATCAAATATTAAATTAAAAATGATGATGCGACATTCAGCATGACATCACAAACTGTGTCACTGTTCCTTCCAGCCAGCACACCCCAAGTACACCCCTGATGCATCAAACTTTAGTTCAAGTCAAAAAAGCAGGCCACCTTTCAGATCAATTAAATTCCTTCTAGGAATTTATTGTGTTGCACACAGTTCACAGCACTGAGGAAAACTATTGTGAATTTGTCACTAAAATTTATGAGTAAATGTTTATGTTTTTTCTTCATATTAAAATATTTTGCTCTTAGCAAGAGAGCTGAGAGTATGTTTTAAACATAACAATCAGGTTTTACTTATGCCTTCACTTTTGGGGGTTTCCAGGAGTCCCATACATATAACAACAATGATTTTATAATAAAGGAAAATCATATAACCAGAATTTTGCTCATTTAATATTTTTTTCAAGGTCAAAATATCCCACCATTCAATGTGTATGTAGTGCTACCTAGTGGTGATTAGTGAAAAAATTGTGAAAGCACATGTATAATGTATATTTATCTCAAATTTGATACAAATATTTATGAATCATATGGCATTTATACGCAAGTTCCTCTATTATCGCTCATAGCGCTAAATTTTCCTAGGTAATTTTGTTAACAAAAATCAGTAAAAATGCAATTAACTTCATTTACTATATTAGATGTATCATTTACTTTTGTGATTATGAAGTTGGATTGATATTTTATGACTGGGTTACGTTTGACAGGGTTGGTTTTTGTCCATCCTACAGGATGCAATGTTGTATTTTTTGAGGGTCCTATTGGCTATTTTCTACATAAAGGATGCAATATACTGTGTTAGGTAAAACCCTGGACAATAACAAATGCAGTATCTACTTCAATATAAAGCCATTTTCATTTCAATCAGAATTCGGTAAACATACATTTTAAAAACTATTCTTGGCACGAGATCCATTTGAAATACTGCTTGCCAGACATCCAAAAACAAGCTAGCTTTCGCATCATGGATATATTTAAACTTACGGACATAATTCATGTCCAACAAATGGTGTACTCCTCCTACAAGAGACCATTTGAGAAATAGAGTCACAAAAACAGGCATTGATCACCCATAATTGAGATCTTGCTTGGCCACTTACCAAGATACTGCTTCAAGTCTTTGGCCTTACTTTTGTTGTCTACTGGAAATATGCTAATGGGATGCTTTGGGTACATGGCTGAAAGATAAAAAACAAAAAAATGTGTAGATGGTATGTATGCTGCTGATTATTAAGCAGTATCAACTGTCTCCAAGGGCTATCCATATGCAGCACTGAGCCTTATCTCCACATGTAAGAATAGGTAACATAAAAAGGCACCCCGCAGCACATCAGATCAGGCTGTCTTTCAAGACAAGGTCAAGGACCATTGTAATGTTCAAATTTCTTAGAACACATGCATTTTAAATGTTGGACTACCTCTGTCCAGTCGAGTGAAGCCCCTTGTGCAGCAAATTAAAAGTAGTGGCCAACAAATATGTTTCAAGTTCTTCAGAAAGATCAGGCATACGAGTTGATCAATTTCTTTATAAATGCAGACAGCTTTTTCTTCAGTCAGGGTTAACTTTCCAAACTTAATTTTCACTAAAAGATGTACTTCGCTTTTCATACAACACTACATTTATTCAGTTCCTGTATAAAACCATCCAAGTGGAACTTTTATTTAGTACATGTATTTTTTTTTTTTTTTTTGATTTCCAGGACATACATATGTTATTAATTAGTTTTACAAAAATGTTAATCTTAATTGCACCACAAATGAAATCTCATACTGAAAATGGTCAATTTAAATCAAACAAAGCAAGCTAAATAAACATATGCTGCCCCTTTTAACACACTTGTGACACAACAATATCCAGATTCAAGCAAAGTCAAAGCACCAGTGCACTGACATTTCATTTTAATTCATGTACCTACAATGTAGAATCTGCCTATAAGCGTAAAAAAATGGGGATGCACTTACATTTCTGATACACCAAATGGTCCTCTAAAAATAGTCGGACATGGATGGGTCTGCGACCTTTCTCTTCTTCAATTTTAGTAGCACACTCAGCAAGCTTTTTTGCCTGCTCATCTTTGTTTTTTATCTTGGACAGGTCACTATGAATTTCAGGAAAAGCCACTTTCTGGGAAAAAAAAGAAAATGGCATGATCAATGTATCAGGATATGGCAGTGGCTGAAAAGGTCATGGTATATGATATCATACATGTATTATACCAGAACCACAATAACAAAGCATTTACCAGGATATGGCAGTGGCTGGAATGGCCATGATACATAACATCATACATGCATTACACCAGAACTACAATAACAAAGCATTTGACAGTGTACTGCAATAGACATGGTATGTATATGTTTGAATACAGATTGTCGGGAGGTTATTAAGAGCTAGAGGAGTTAAGGACATTTGGGTTACTTTATGGAATAAACACCCTTCGGTCTAGTACTGGTGTAATTCAAATGTGGTCAATTACAAACAAATCTGAAAGAAGTTACCCTAGGGCTACCAAAACTGTTGTTACAGCAAACATGATTTGACAGGTTGAGTTGGGACCGGGGCAAGTAAAATTTCAGAAATATTTTCCTGAGAACAAGAAGAGTAAACTAAAGAGAATCAGCATGCTATGCGCAAAAATATTTATTTGGTCTATGCATAGTGTAAAATTACCTATTCAAATGTCCTGGGTATGATGTAAATACATAATATAAATGCTTCTATCATACAATAAAATGATACACACCAAACAATACAACACTTCATGCCAAAAAAAAAAAAAAAAAATAATAATGCATGACCCACCATAAGAGTTTTAAGATGTTCTTAACTTGTTTGTACTGTGAATTCATTTAATTTTGCTGTGTTCTTATTTTCATTTATTTCACTGATGCTTCAAAACCGTGAAAATAAGAACTCAGTGAAATATATATTTAACATGGCATGGATAGGAATCATAACAAAAATAGTGAATTTAAAGTTTCATTGAAAGGTCCAAAATGCCATGAAAATTAATGCCTGTGAAAATAAATGTATGGACAGTAATTTATTTGTTCAGTTATTTTCAATGGATCAAGTTATACTTAACATGTCAATAACTACAAAGAGTCTGGTAGTTTCACCTACCAAATATTCCATGCTGTGAGCTGGGTTTTTTAGATGTTCGATGGCCTTCTCCTTAGATTCTGTGATGACCCCACACAGGTTACAGACATACTTCAGTTTTACTTTTCGATTCTCATGTTGGTACTCATTCATATAATTCACACCTGTATCAGATGAGAAGAAATTGTAAAAAAAAAAAAAAAAAAAAAATAGGGAGGGAGGGAGGGAGGGAGGGAGAGAGAGAGAGAGAGAGAGAGAGAGAGAGAGTTGCATTTCTTCCCCAACCTTTCAATGCCTTTGTCTGGGGAAAAGGCTTCTTCTTGTAGTAACTGTTGTAAGGAATGTCATAAGGGACCAACTGATCAAAACCTACTATGAGCAGCCAGTTCAGCTGGCTTCTCAGACCAAGATTTTGAAATGACCAGGACAGGTATGATGAGAAACTGCTTGCAACAGGAGTCCACTTTTGTCAGAGTGACAGATGGCCTTTAACAATGATCTACACACTGTATGCTACTTTTTTAGCATAATCATCTAACAAACGAAATGAAGATGAATTTCACTCAACTGGTATGAAACATAAATGTCCACATTACACCATAGTTGCATGTTTGCCTAATTGTACTTAAAATCCTGTTAAGAAAAATTGTTTTGATAGCATGTTTTTGGCATAAATGCTAATGACTTCCATTCTTTTCTGACATGCCTAAATGCACATTTACTCACTATTAAAAAATTACTCAAAATTGACAGTATTTTCTCAAGTGTCACAAACCTGACACATTAAGTTGACACATTGACTCAGGGTTGGCAGTTAAATAGAGCTTAATTGTTTGAGGAGTAGGTGTCATCATGGAGTTTGTTTTACATCTCTGGTACAGGATGTACATTGTTGCAGTCCTTGTTAGGATTTTCCTTGGTTTGTACAAGTGGTCTAGCTGCAACTGTTTATTTTACAATCACTGGGACTGAATATAATGCCCCAGCTTGTTTCCACTTCAGTTAAACATTGGCGGATGGTTTAACTAGGAAAAGCTGTCCAGCTAGAAAGGGTAGATTTTGGTTCAGGGGTAAGTCAAATTGTTCTTATCTGAACCTGTACTATGAAAATTTGGTAATTATGGTTTGTTTGACAGGTATTCTTCTTTGATATGAAGCTCTGCATTTACAAGCAAAACTTCACATATTTAGCTAATTCATCAATTGCCACGTTCATATTTATTAATTATTATGTGGGTTGTCTTTGCTGAATATTTAGCTTAGGCAAGGAGCCGCTACTCAGAGAGACGTGTACGGGTAAAAGGCTCCGAAACATGTTGAGTAGTTACCCGCTGAAGACCCTTTAATTTATTTGGGCTGATACAGCCTATGTCAAAATTTTACAGAGGAACGTGTGCAATATAGACAATAGTAATTCCATATATATACAGGTTAGACAGGGACAGGTTAGCTTATGGAGAGTAAAGAGTTCGAACTGCGGAATAGGATATTGACTACTAGGAAGTGGTTCTGGGCAAAAAGACTCAAATACAATAGCTTTTATTATCTATCACTTCAACAGTTACTGTAATTTTCATTGCACCTTATTACAGCAGGCCTACTGTCGATCAACACAACATTTATCATATTCAGATGTACAGTGTTTCCGATAGAATTTTTTTCAGAGCGTCATAAGAAGGGAAATTCTGGGGAGAAGAGTAGATTTTCACCAATTTTATATGTAAATAAACAAGACTTGTGACCCTTTAGAATTTTCTCAGGTTTTTCAGGTTTTGAAAGGGTAATATACCCCCATTTGGGGGTTAACAGAAACACTGGATGTATATCAAGGATATTTACCAAGCAGTGGCTGAGTCACAGCATCTACACTTTCCTGAATCTTGGCAGCTGTGGACTTGAGACCAAGGAAAGGACTATTCTTCACATCTCGTCTCCGTTTGAGAACTCCTACAGCATTAGATCATACAGTTCATACATGAAATATAATTCAATAAAACATGCACATTCCTTTTACCCTGTACCCTCTTAACTTCTTTACTTTATATAAACTTAACTCAGGTATGACCAGTTGTTAATATCCTGGCCCTTGATGAGCATATTGGTATTTTCTACACATTTATAGCAATCTGTTGTATGCGTTCAATCCTCAGGCACGATTTTGGGATCTCTTTAGTCTCCTGGAATATCAGCCTACTTGTTGGGAAGTGGAAGGGGGATTTCAACTGTGGCTTCCTTCGTACTGATTCAAAAGTCCACATTCTAATTTATAAAGTGCTAGTATTCCCTCATGCACAGGTTGTTCTAATCGAGAGACATATTACTTTACTTTTTGTACTGTTTAGAAGTATTTTTCATAATTTTGGGTCCATTTTGTAATTTATCTACATCATGTGCTTTCACACCAGAATTGAAAAAACACAAACTTGGATATAAATGTACAGAGGATCAGTTATTAACCCTACTTATTTAAAACTTGTGACAAATGTATGTTTCATGATAAATGTATCAATTAATTATGCTAGGAACATTAAACATATGTGTAAGCAAGAACCTGATGCAACAAGCCAGTAGTTGAAAAGAATAACCTATTAAACACTGTATTCATGTCAGGGAATGGGGCACTGTCACCAAAATATCATATCAGTGTAGCTTTGTTGAAGACGTGCAATATGTGTCATGATGGTCCTTTTGTGCCAAATTTAAGCTAAATACTTCTAAATACGTTTTCTTTAAATGCAGCCCTTAAGAGAAACTGATCCAAAATGGCCAAACCTGTAAAAAAACCTGATATGTCCTGTGATCAAAGAGTGCAGTAGTTTGCTCACCTCCAACAGCTTTCTGTTTCTCATTCTGTAATAACAAAAAAATCAAGAATCAACATGATGTTACACTAAAAACTACTTTTCTGTATAGTACAGTGCCTACAACATTGTACAATCAGACCAAGCAGGAATTCTGTCCGCATTTCTCTGCTGCAGTAAGGGTGTGTTAAGCGGGCCAGGATAAGAATTTAACAAGAGGACTCTCATTGTCCTGTGCTCTGCTGACTGCCTTTTGGACAGAAAAATTGCATACACCTGTACCATTATATTGCCCCTGCCCCTCAAAAAAGGTTTAAAATGTGTAAAGAAATATACAGTAGGATCAAGTACTACATATTTTTCTAAACACTTGACTGTTGTAGTATTGTAGTATAAAGTAAAGGTAAAGTTAAAAGATATGGTAAGGTAAGGTGAAAATAAAATAAAAATTAAATTTATGAATAAATAAACAAACAAAAAATAGATAGACAGATAGATAGATAGATAGATAGATAGATAGATAGATAGATAGATAGACAGACAGATAGATACGTAGATAGATAGGTAGGTAGGTAGGTAGGTAGGTAGGTAGGTAGGTAGGTAGGTAGGTAGATAGATAGATAGATAGATAGATAGATAGATAGATAGATAGATAGATAGATAGATAGATAGATAGATAGATAGATAAATAGATAGATACATAGAGATTCCAGAATTCCAGGTGAAATAGTTTCAAGCAGCAGCCTACATAATACAGTGGTACTTGCTATATAATACCACCCCTATGGCCAGGCAAATATGGCCACATCTTGCAGGTTGTCTTTAATTTCTGGTGAATTAAAATGAAATGAGAGTCCTGTGTTTTCAAATGACGGTCTCAAAAGACCAATGTGGTCTCTCACCAGAGGTGTCTTTAGAGCAGGTACCATTGTATTGCATGGTGCTTGAAACAAACATTGCTAAATACCTAATGAAGCAGGATCTGACACACATAAGTATCAAAAGGGTCATCTGCCAGGCATGATCCATCTGCCATAAAAGCCTACAGCCAGAGATGACCTCCGAGAGGGTGGCCACATTATTCATGTTGGCCTATTGGGGACCTGTAGTTGAGCCACTTGCACACAAGCAGTGCCATTTTTGGGCAGCACAGTATGTCTACCAGCAACACTGCTGGGGCAGCAATAGGTTGCCTGGTGACTGCCTGGGCAGCCTGCAGTTAAGGAGAGAGTCCCATGAGCTCATCTCTCTCCGGACAGACTGTACGAGTAATGTCAGATATGTGGCCCACACCATTACCACCCAGCTCTCTATGTGGGGAAATGTCAGTCAACGCATTTGACCTCTCATGCAATGAACACTGCTTCCATACAGTATCTGAGTCACTGAAATGGCAAGGAAACCTGGAAAGTGGGAAAACTCAAATGCTATGAGTACATCATGTACACAAGGAACACCGGACATACATGTGTATGCACTCGGGATGGGTGGAGAGTATCCCGTGCCCAGCACTGCTGAGGTTTCACTGTATGCAGTTAACTTCATCCAGCTGATGCAAGCAGGCTGGATTACATAATGGCACATGGCAAGAGCACGACAGAGTCTTTCCCCAGTTGACTGTAAGAATGTTCACTGACAAATTCCCAAACTTTGACAAGCCAAAGCTTTATTAAAAGTTAATATATCCTCACCCTTTTCTCAAATCTACATGTACTTGAGCTAAATAATGCTTCAAAGAATTCTGTGCATATTTTTTGCATAAGAAGTTGACAATAGCCTTAACACACAAAACTTTGTTAAAAAGTAGCAAAAAAAGAACAGCGCCACTTGCTTGCCAAAATGAGACCCTATATGTAGCATCAAAGTACTTGGGCCAGTAGTTCTTGTGAAAATGAACTTTTGATCTTTATCAAAACTATACTGTAAATTGCTTCAATTTTGTTGTACTCCTATTTTTGCTGATGGCATAAATTGGTGACAATAGAAACACAGAGAAATAGTATTTAACATGGTTTGAATAGGAATTATGTCCAAAACAGTGAAACTAAAACTACTGTAACAGTGAAATGCCAAAGATACAAAAAACATGAAAATTTACAAACCGAAAATGAAAACTTTACAGTATTCAAAAATTCATGAAACATGGAAAAAATGCGGACTTTTTATCTCCTTCGCGAACTTGGAAGAGGCCGACCTGGGAAAATCCATGTGTAAAATCAAAGCATTCCACATGACCGTTTTTGAGTAGAAGTCGAAAATAAAAAAGGGAACAGACAGATGGCCAGACAGAGAGACAGAAACAACAAGCTCTGCAGACTGACAAGTCAGCAGAGCTAAAAACTGTACCCTCCAAACATTTTGTAAGCAATGAAACAACAATGCAGCAATCATTCAAGTTACAAGCAGGTTACTGTCTTTGGCGTATAATAGAAAGTAGGAATTTATTTTCTTAGGTTTCGTATCTTGCTGACATCAATTCTGGATGGACACATGGTCTGACAATAACCTTTGATCAAATATGTTAAAACTGACTGATTAAATTACTTGCCTCTTTGTGTGCTTTACTAGCAAGGTGGTCCTCACGAGAATTCCCCCTTGTATCACAGTAACACAACTGAAAAATAAGACACAACATAGACAGTGCAGATTTTAAAATTTGCAGAAATGATCACATGGTAAATTAATGAAACATGCAAAAAATAGGGGTACCAGAACCCTTTCAGTGCTAGGTTTTGGCCTGAATTAATGGTTTTCCTCAGTGTGCTAAATGCACCCAACATGTGCCGATGACACCTGTGAACCTGGACAACTCTTTTCTCCTTGGAAATATAGGTATGCTGGTAATACAAGACAGTGTACGTTCACAAGAAACTTAATCTGTACTAATTATGGTCCTTCGGGTCATCATGGGGTCTTGTCACAATTACCACTGAAAGATTTATAATATGCAAAAGCATAACTTTGAAATTACATGTTGAAACTTGCATGTTGTATCCCACAGTGTTGCTGCATATCCACTATGTACTTACATGCACCGTGTATGGCACATACACATGTACTACGTGAGAAGATTCACACTAATCTTTGATCACAAATTTCAGCTGTTTATTTTAGATCTATGGTTTTCAGTATTTACCACTTCTTGCATACATGTAACTTGAAGTAAACTTTTCAAAAATTAAAATGTAAGCACGCCTCATTATTTTCTGCTCACCAAAGACAGATGTCACATGCGTACAAGGTGTAATGACACATATACTTTCAGCTGGCCAAATGTTTCATATTGGGAGATAGCAGCACCACAAAGTGTTTTGTAGAAAGTAAAGGATTGGCTATATCCCTGAATATCATAGATGGAATAAAACTGTCACATGTACTAGCTACCAAAAAACTTCCTAAACACATCTGATCATGCTGAAAGTAATCCAGTGAACCTTTTTTGAAGATCTTGTTTAATGTATATACATGAATGAACAAGTACTGCAAGGGCAGTAGCCATAATGGAAGGAGGCATAGAATGTGCGACATGTTTTAACCTTGTATATGTTTTTTTTTCTTTTTTTTAAAAGATCTGACTCTTACTGGTGATGCATTGAGAACAATGTCATGCCGGAGGAGCTCATTTCCCGCCCCAAATTTCCTCAAGGTATTATCCCAAGCCGTAAACACCTGGAAAATTGGAAACAAGTAGGGTTTGCGGCACAATTAGTGCTTCTCGGGGACACACAGCTTGAACTTATCCGGAAACTCGATACAGCAACAGCCAAGAAGTTGGCAAACTTGTCCTATCTCTATGGCCCAGACTCTACAGGCTCAAAACGAGCAAAAGATTTGAACTCATCAGTTGTGTAAGCAAAGAAAGGGCTGACCTTGTTATCAAATAAGAAAAGAAACTCTCCAGCTTAAAGGAAGAGACAAAGAATTTCCTAGAGGCTGACACTGATAACCTTTTTATCTTAAATGGGCCATTTGGGAGAAGTGCATCCCTAGGATGGACCTGGGCACCACCAAACAGAACAGCACGCTGAAACCCAAGGCCAAACGAATCAAACACACGCCAAACAAGAGAGACAGCTCATCAACCCAAATAACACAAGCGCCGATATCAATCGCGCACCAGATCTCCTCAGCAAAGAGAATATCACACTCAACCTCACTCACCTCAACAAAACCAGGGAAGAAGGGGACTCTAACCTCTCAGACGGTCAGGCGGAAGCTTTGACGGCACTACTGTCCAACCTGACAAACAAGCCCAACCGGGACTGGGATCAACGTTCCGGCATAGGAACCAATTATCACCCTCAAAACCCGAGATGATAACTCACTCCAAAACCAACATTGTTCCAGTTCCAGTTTACATTTAAGTTCTAGTTCATGTGTCTTATTGACCAAGACTTGTTTTGCTGTTCTGAACTGATAATGGATATTTTGGACACTTCAGCACCACTACCAGGTGCTAAATACTTGGAACTGCATGGTAATCACCCATGATGAACAAGCTTGCAGGATCTGACCAGACCCACCACACCTTACCAGACACCACATAGCCAGGTAAGACAAGTCCATTCTTTACCCAACTCTTCTACAAGATAACAAAGTTGAGTACATACACCCCCCTTGTTTGGATAATAGTTCCAATAATACATTGGGGAACAATACAGAACTAGTCATACCTAACACTGCAGTAGTTAATTTATCCACTTAATATACTGTCTCTGATTCACAGAGAAGTTTATTAAGTAAGGGCTTATCATTTTGTTCTACCCCTAGAGAGCCCAACATGGGTGACCTAATAAGGATTTGGATAACTTCTTCGGATCAATGAAGCTTGCAGCTTACTTTGATCAGAGGTCCACCACCACAGACCTCATTAGTTCAGAGAGTAACACAAAATCTCATCAAAACTAAAACGATAATATGGCCTAGAATATGCATGTGCATAGACATGCACAACGTAGCAACGTAATTGTTACCCCTCACTATAAATTAATATGGAAGCATTTTCAAATCCCAACCAGTGCCTGATGAAACCTATCTAAGGTCGAATCGCGTCGCACAGCTGTTACTGCCTTGGCTACTTGCCTTGTCACATTTGCCTAAAATGGTAATAGCACAGGGACGACTGAAAATATTTCATTTCAACATTAGTCTTTCAAACTAAAGAGTAACTTCAGTCCTTCCGAGGGACAACTGACTGATCCTAACCTACCAGCATTTTGCAGGGCAGTTGAATTTGAAACTGCTTAATTCCCACCATGAATACCCAAACATCTCTACGACAGCAAGACAGGATCTGCGAGAATCGAAAAATAACCCAGAGATAGTGATCAATCTGGCAGATAAGGGCTCGGCTATAGTAAATCATCAATATCACAGATTATATAGCTGAAGCCAAGAAACTCTCATCTCACACAGATCACTACGGACCTGTTCCAGTGAACATAACTTTACAACACAATGAACAAGTAAGATTATTGCAGGAACTGCTGAACTACAAATTCATTACAACAGATACATATATGTTTCTGTCTATAGAGGAACCAAAGGTTCCCTGTTTCTACATTTTTCCAAAAATACATGAAGAAGTCTATCCACCGTCAGGCAGACCCACACATCAGAGCCCAACAGAAAGAATCTTTGGTTTTGGAGATTTCTTTCTGTGACCAAAGGTAAAGCAAATCCCCAGTTACATCAAGGACATAAATGATTTTATAAACAAGACAGAATCACTTTACCAACAACCAGCATAGTAGGTTTCAAAAGAGCAGAAAATCTGAAAGATATTTTAGTGCAATCCTAGACTAGATATCCATCCACATATGTCCATGCTTCTTCATCTCGGATGGCAAAAAAATAAAGGTATCTTATTGGTTAATTGGCCCCTGCATGTGTACCCACAGCACCAGCTTTGCTAGGCTCTATTTTCTGTAGCACCAGGCACCCCACCCCAAGTATTCCTTGTGAGATGGAGAAATGGTGTTCAGTATAGAGAGGTGTTTGGTATATGGAGGTGTTCGGATAGAGAGGTTTTACTGTAATCTGATGTATTTGCTAACCTGTGGCATCTGCCAGAAACAATATGTGGGTCAAACTAATCGCCCACTAATGAATCATCTCAGGGAACACTCACTTCTATTATATAGAGACAAGAGACATGACCAAACATTTAGGGAGACCTTTTGCTATGAATGACCATCAGAATCTGGACCTTCAAGCCCAGATACTAACACACATCCTTAGCCCCCCGTCTCTGAAGAGTCCATTAAAGGATGAAACAGATCAGACTGTTGGGTGCTTCACCACTTAGTCTACAGGCCTCTAGATACGTAGGGCAACATTTCATTTTTTGTAAACTGGCACATTCGCCTCATCGACACTTGCCAAGTCTTCACTGACCTTGTACATGTAGGTTTCATCATGGACTGCTGAGGAGCTATGTTCAGCCATCTTTCATGCAAGGGGTAACAAGTCTGATCTATGAATAAACTGAGACAACGTAAGCTAGAATCACCTAAGACCAAGAACGCTTCCAGAGGCCGTCCTGCACACAATCCCGTGTTGCTGTACTCACCATGCAAAATTCTGTGTTTCTTGTTGATCTTGGCTTGTCATCTGCCTCAGTTTTTGTTTTCCCTGTCAAAGTTGCAAAATTACTGTGTCTATGTAATTATCATATACATCACAGAAATTCAGCTTGGTCAATCTGGATGCTGGTGGTTTGATAAATTGTCCTTGAGTTACATATAGGTACAACTGTTATCAAAATTAAAATCCTTTCTTACAACAGAGAATTCAGGAACTCATCTGAACTTCAAAACCAATATTGGACTTAAAACCAAGAGTAGACAAAATCATATGCATAGGTTCTATGATTTGATCTGTCAAGCTGTACAAGCATTTGGCTGATGACCAATAGTAGTCCCTCACTTGCATCCAGAACTTTCTCGAAAAGGGCTGTGGAAAAATACTGTCTCCTTCCAACAAAGATAAATCACTGAATTTAAATTTGACATATTATTTTTTATAATCTAATTTTTTCAATGAGACATAAAAAATTTACACTAACCACTGCCAGAGATTCATAGTTTTTACATTCAAAGCAATCATACACATGATAGAATAGTTATCAAAGCAATCATATGCATGATTTAATAGTTAAAAGAATAGTTCTACAAGTACCTGAATTGTTCTGTCCTTTCTTCTTTCCCTGTGACTCATCTTCTGCCTTCTCATCAGATGGTTTGTCTGTGTCTTCTGAATCCTCCGCAACTATGAAACAGTTAAGAAAAAAAAAGGTACTCTCCAATCTATTAGGCTGGGTGCATTGTTACACAAAAAATGCTTTTCTTGTACATGGTGTATCTCCTGTCCTTAGGTAAGATGGCCTAACGTACAAAGTAAATGTGCCACACAATCATGTGATCAAATCTACACAGACATGACAACTGTTTGTTTCTAATGACTCATGCATGTGAATATGAATTCCCAGCTGGTTATTGTAATTTTAATATAAAGCATTTAAATTAAAATGTACCATGTACATGTAATTTCAGGCTGGTGATCATTCAATAATACAAGCCTGAAGATACTGTCAGTAGCAAGGCACATTAATCCACTGCAAATATTAGGGCTAGGACGATACATATTTCTTACATGTATGATTCAATATGCATATTGATAACGATCTTACTAAATGACACATATCATGTTCCTATTACAATAAACCTGCTACCAACCAGCCCCTGAGGCACTTTAACTGAAAACATCACTTCAATGCAATGACACTGCATTCTGCACACAGGGCGTGCATGATTTTGAGACATAAGCTAAAGATCTGAAAATCACCAAAAAAATTGCAACTCATCAATTGAAGCACTCACCACAATGACTGCAAACTTTGTCACATAAAGACAAACTTACATGTACATGTATGAGGGTTTGTGCAATATTTCACATGTACAAGAAAAAAGTAGCAAGTTTTTTTTTGTTATGTTATTATTTGAATGAAGATCCTGTCATCTTCATGAGTGAAAAAAATACTGATTCACACTCAGTTTATTAACTTTTTGGCCACAATAAGACTAAACAATAGCCTTCTTTGGCATGGGATAAGCATCAACCCTTATCTGTTCATCACTGGAAGCTATTGATGTTGAAACATTTCATCTACAATTCTCTCTCAAAGTAGTTTTGCTTCAATTGACAAATGAATGCACCACTATTGAAGTAGATTACATTCATTACCCAAACACTCTGCCTGTGTTTAGCAAGAAACCCTTTTAAAGGCGCCATATATGTACCTATATGTTCTACAACTTCTTCAATCACAACATCTTCATCGTCACTCTTTTCCTCTTGATCTTTTCCTGCATGACAGTCCTGCAAAGTGCCCTCTGGTCCCTGTGTTTTCATCTCTGGTTCAGACTTGTGTTTTGTCAAAGTGGCATCAGCTACATTTTCTATGAAATAACAGAAAAGAAGCTAAGCTGACTTGATCAATGAACAAAAAAGAATTCATGTGAATATTTGACTGAAATTTTACATTCAGTTCACCTAGGGTAAGTACAGCAAACCTGTGAATTATGCTGACTAAAGCTCATGCTTTGTCAAACTGGGCATGCAACCTTAACTTGTGCTTCTGTGTCTTTTCATGATGGGAAATACACTCTATTGCATGTGTCCTTTTTTGGTACCCTTGTCCCCTTAAAGTAGTTGCATAGATGAAAACTGGCTGGAATTTAAAGCCAAATATCTCACCAATATACTTTACACACACACACATATATACATATGCCTGTGTATGTGTGTGTGTGTATGTAATCACAGAAGTCCCAAAAATGCAGGGATACCAACTGGCAGAGCCTCATAGTGACAACTACTGTGTAAACAAAGCGTCTTCAGTGGATATTTGGATATGCTCCACATAGGGGGAGATCTGGACTTCAAAAATATGCAGCCACAGTTTGAAAGCAATGCAGGGACATTTAGGAGCACCTTTTAAATGGTTTGAATAGAAAGTGACAGCAACAATGAACACATGGAGCAATAGGGGGTATTCACATAACTGAGATCCTCTTGTGCTGCCACCTAGGCTGTAGCAAGGAACTTGGCAGGAGTGAGGACAGTTTCATGTATAGAGAGAGGCCAAATGACCTTCTTTGATTAAAAAAACTACTCAAGAAAGCAAAGAAGCTTGAGAAAAGTCATTCATAAAGTTTTAGAACACACAAGATGCTAAACATATTCAGAAAATTTGATTTGTTAGGCGAAAAATTGTTTTTTCTGGATGTAAAAGTAACATGGTACAAGTCCCCTCATCCTGTCAGAGGCATTGTTCTGTTGCCAAGCAACAGCAGGGTCTGAACAGGTCTGTTATGAATACATGTAGTTCAATATGAATATCTCCTCTTGTACAGTGCCAGGATTTTAACTGGTAAGTAACTGAACTAAAAATTTGTAAAAAATCTAAAATCCATATTACCACCCATTGAACAGCTTTGTTTGACCCTTCCAAATGCTACATATCTACCAATATTTCACCACAATCTAAAGAACAGTTTCAAACAAAAAAAAGAAACTAGTAGCGACAGGATCAAATATTTGGACTGGAAATACTATACATTTCCTGTTAGTTTATTGTGATGGTGCATAAAGGACATGTATATTGAGATCAACCAGTGATACATCGAAAGGGCTTATATTACACATCTGTACTACTTTACTGCTGCTGTGCAACATACACTTTCTTCCCATCAAATATGCAGCCTTTTATCTGGGTGCCAAGCCTCTTGATCATGGAGTAAACACTGTAGTCACATTAGTCCTCTTCACTTTGGTAAACATTAATGTCAAAATTCCATATTATCACCAGGGCCAAGGAGGCTACACGAAAGGAGAGTCCGCTCTGGCTTTTTTGCCAGGTCGATCATCTTCGCAGTAATGGGATTACTTGATAGTGATCTTATAAGCAGACAGCTGGCAGACAATTAACCCTTGCATTGTGTATTAAGCGGTCCAGCCACTTTGCGCTACTAATATTGTGCATACTCACGCAAGATACGTACCAGCTTGGAAACATGAGGAACATATTTCAACTTAAAAATGAATCAGTGGATTTGATATTTCATAAGTCCCAGCAGCACCCTGAGCACGCTGTAAGCGAACACATTCGAACATACTCTGAACATCATTTGCCCGTATCGTCCATTTACCTGCAAGCGTGTACATTTTTTTTGTTCACAAACTTCAATACTTGCAACTGGTTATTTCTATTTTGTATTTTAAAGGAGCATTTCCCTGTCACATGGATAAAAATCTAACAACCACCCGTTTTTGTCGCAATCTGAATAAGTGGTCCAAAATTTGCACAAAAACTAAGGGACCTGTAACTTTGCCAGTTTGCGGCCTCAATGTTTCTCTTCAACCACCATGATGTTTCATGCCACTGGAAAGCTCAGAATTTTGTCTCTTTAAGTAACAAGCACTCTAATCAGTTAAAAATGAAGGATTTTGGGATATCCCTCCAAAAAATAGCATAAAATTTGTCAGTTTTTTAGTGGATGAAAGTTTCAAGGCCTGTCATTGGTGAATTTAATCATGTGACATGCACCATCCTACATGTACCAAATGTGTCTAATTCCATGTGCTCCCAGCATGTCCCAAATGCAGAGGATGAACTGAACACGATGTGTGCAGGTACAAATTACTGGATCTAGGACCTGTTTTTTTACGTTGTAGTTTCACAAAAAAGATTTGAACAAATTTTGAACACAGAGTAAGTGTCATCATGCATGGATTTCAAGCATGTGGTTTAACTTGTTATCAATGCATGTTTTTGCACAAAGATAAAAAACCCTAGCTCAATGATCAGACAAAAGCGTAATTTATTGGCAAAATACACCATCCAATGCACAAACTTACCTAAGACAAAGCAGAAATGTAACAAAATCTCAAAATTTTGTCCGATTTTGGCGAGTTTAGTCTCTTTTTGTAGCTTATTTTCTCCCAAACTTTAATGTAATGAACACAAAAATCAAAAGAAACAACGTTTGGCTCTTAGAAGCAATGCACATATACACTTCCTATGCTCTTCCGGTGAATGTTGCTACCCAGCTGACTGCTTCGCGGGCCGCTATCCCAGTCACCACGCATGCCTCAGAAGTCATAGCAAGCTCTATATATAACACGTGAAAATTTTTACAAAGTAAGGTAATTCACCAATCGAAACCTACAGTCTATACAACTTGAAAAACATGGTCACATCCAAATTATCATCCATTATCAACCTTCAGTAGCTCCCCAGCACAGTATTTGGGAACCCATTCACGTGGATCATTGATTCATTCAGTTCTCTTATTCCCTGTATTTGGCATTTCTAGGTTTCCCAGATTTAACATCATTTGGGTGAATTTTTGTTCATCCGGGGACACAATTTTCTCTGATTATTGCCATTTTTTCCTCCATGGAATTTGAAACTACTGGTTAGTACCTGCGCATGGCAGAAGTTTCAGAATGCCAATCACTGTGTGACGTAGTAATATCACTTTGCAGGAGACACTACGTGCACAGTAACAAAATGGCACAAAAGCAAAATACTAGGGGTGGCTTTTTGCATGTAGATCATGACGTTGAGGCTTTTGGAATGAAAAATAGATGCTCCGCTCCCTACTCCTAGGTTGAACCCACATGTACTTCCATATTATGTATGTATCGAAAAGCTTGTTGCTTATCAGATCTCAGTCATTAGCTAACCTTACACAAAGGAAATTAATGGGTTCTCTTTAAAGACTGACAGCTTCCTTTTGTTTGAAGTCAGAGTGGCCTCCTTGTCAGGGCTGAAAAAAATAGAAATGGACCAAAAACCAGTTTGATACAGAATTTTGAAGATTGTAACCCCCACTGACCACATTGAGCTCCAAATTAATTTAAATTATCCACGTATAATTATCACACTTATAAAGTTTATAAATAGGTACTTTCAACCCTGCATGGTGCACAGTGATGGCACCTATCTGCGAGGAACGACACACGAAAGCGTGACGGGTCTTCTAAACTGACCCCGGACCTACTGCATAAGTTTCCGTTCATAAAACCCATTATAGTGGTAATAATAGTGACGACACATGGCTGGATTGACCAATCAATGTGCTTCTTTCCACTAGTGCCATTTTGAAACTTTTTGAAGCAATCAATCATTGAACATTGATGAACGGAGAATAGCACCAACTTTGGAGATATAAATTCAAACTAAAGAAATGAACTTTTTTCTTGTTATTAAAAGTACTCTCTCTTTGCGAAATAATCTTTCAAATACTTTTTATTTGATGAAAATTGGACCAGGCACTGAGGCGTTATGGGTGGCGCAAAAAAAGGTTGGCCAGGGGAGAATTTCTGCCATGGGGCATGAACGACAGCTATGTTGGGCACGAATGGAGGCATGTTGCCACTCGACCAGCACTACAATAGGAACTATGTTCACAACAGTGAAATTGAAACCACAGTGAAATGTCAAAAATAAAGGGTGAAAATAATACACGCAAAAATAAAGCAACTTGCAGTACAAGGCAGGAGACTGAAGGCAGAACAGCCCTACTCTGTAGTCTTGTGTAGGTGTGGAAAGGTCTACCACTTCTGCTCACTCTTCTGGAACACTTGTTCACACAACTCTGCCTGCACAGTCCCTGGACACGCTTTTTTGTATGCAGGAGTGAGGACATTTGGCCTATACTGGAGATCTTATTTTCTCAATATCTTGAAAGTTTTAAACATAAAAATATAATTCCAAAAGCATTTTGTTATTTAAACCAAGAGCTATCCAATGATATAAATTATTATCGATGAAATAGCATTTAAAAAATTTTGTGAATATACCTATATTAAATATTCTTGTCGATTCCTACATTACATAGCATGCTCCTCTGGTCAGTTTTTGTAGCACACCAGCAAATGTGGTTTAACCACTTTCGCTGATGCTGGACTGCTTAATGCGTTTGCAACTCTTTTCATCCAATATGTCATTATGTGGTTATTTTGTACATGCAATAATTTTCAGTGCTCTGTTGAGTAGATTTTATTTCTAACGTCATGACAACCGAGTATGCAATAAGTACCATGAAAACTGTCATATCCAAACAACTGACAAAGCCTCTGAAGGCTCCATGGCCATTTTACTTCATTACCTGCAGAAAAGTCCTGTGCCAAGCTGTGGGATGGGCAGAAGATACATGTACAGTGGTACGTACCTCTTTTGAGAGACCGCCCCTACGGCGGGTCAAAATGCGGTCTCTCAAAACAGGTGGTCTTTCATTAGAGGTACAACATGGAAAAGATAGCACAGTGTTCTGAGAGAGCGGTCTTAAAAAGATATGCGGTCTCTCATTAGAGGGGTCTCTCAAGAGAGGTACCACTGTATAGTAATTATTGATCGTTGATGGGATCAGAGATGTTATGGTAGAAAGTGATCACCAGTGTCTGTGGGTGGATAAAGGAATCTTCTAAAGCAAAATGAGCAAGGACAAGTATTTTCACCTTTTTATTTATCCCCCGACACAGTCTGATCATGGACCTATCAACGAGATTAATAGGTCCTGGCATGGTCTGATCTGGCACTTTCAATGCCATTTGGCAATTGAAGCCTGAAGGTACGAACTGTGGCATGCGGGCCATACGGAATGTGTGTGAATAACCATACATAATAATTGTATTAGGGCTCGCATTGGAGGGATTCCCAGCCATTCCTGATACAAGACATTGCATACTTTACACTGGTTCACTTGAACCGGGGCAGCAGCGGCACTCGCCACCTCAGCGACATTGACAACATGGACAATGGATGTGTGTCTGTCACGTGGACCCCGGACCCCTGTTCAAATATGCTGTTTTTCCATAAATGCAGAAGTTTTTGTCTTTGATTTTGATATGTTTGAACCGGAGGAAACTGGTGCAATGCAAGAAATGCAGCATGTGCACTTCCATTCCTTCCTTACCAACTTCCTGGGAATTTTCAACATGAGTTTCTGCAGTTCCGTCAGCTTCCGCCATCTTGCACTGCAAGGATCGCCTGTTGTGTTCAATCAAAGGGAAGTTTATTCTACAGATGCCAGGTGGCGGCCTGACTCTGCTCTGCCATGCCTTTCCCTCTACTCTCTGGGATGAAGCCACCATTATATTTACTATATATTCTCATATAAGCATAAAAATAACTTTTGTTGCGTCACTTCTTAAAATAAAGTATGCAGTTGGTGTTGTGCAAACACCTTTCATTGAAAACATTCAAGATAAAATAGGCGAGTCTATAGATAGAATCAAAAGTTATGCCACTGTTTACCTGTCATAGCCAGGAAACACGTGCTCCGAGCACGGCTTGCCAGCATTACGTCACTGTGTATGAATATGTGATTTGCCCTCTGTTTACAAAACTCATCATGGAAAAACTATCTGTCAAACCATACAACACAAACAGGCTGATAAGTTCATGTAATAGTCTAGCTGAAACAGTGGGTTAATTACAGGTAAATGGCCCCCCAAAGGTGTCAGCACAAGACAACCAAGAACTATTTAGTGAGGTAACCTGCACCTGATTGGCCGGTAACCTGCACCTGATTGGCCGCAATGGTGTATTCATACCCTCTCCCTAAAACCCTTTCCCTCCCGACCGCTCAAATGTCGCCGCAAGCGAACACTCACATTACCGTAGATCTCTCCGAAGTATTTGCTTCTTTTTTTTTTCAAACAAAAACGTGTGTATATATTTTCATTCACTGATTTATTTTGTCCCAGATTTTGTGTTCGAGGAGTTAGGATGGATGGACAGACGGATGTACATCAACACGAGACTTTGGCCCTTCAGATCGAGCGGTGTGAACACAAAATTGTCAGCAAATAAAAGCTATAACTAATAAAAACTGTTTTTTCAATTAATGATTGGCTACATTCATGGGATTCAATTAAAATTAAATTTGAATATGCCACTTATCCTGAGGTGACCTGAAATGAATATCACCTTAACTGTTTAATACCATCTGATTGGGTTTTACTCAGCTCCTAGGAGGATTTACATAACAACACAGTACAACATAGCATGTGAAGATGCCCAAGGAAAATCTGTTAGACTACAAAGACGGAGTCAAGTATGGCCATACTTTTAACAGATTTTTTTAGACAGGAAACACAAAATTCCACGTATAAAAATAAGAAAACTCACGTGACAACGAACTAATAAACATTTTTCGTTATTTACATAAAATTTCAAGAGTTAAACAACAATAAATCTGACAAATTTGGACATGATAATGAAAATATAAGTGAAAGCAAGAAATGTTTGTAAATCATAGATGCCCCCCTACCGTCATTATGTTTGCCCTCATTACCCTTTTGATAGTACTAACTAGGGCACTCATGACCATGGGAAGTGCATGTAGAAACAAAATTCACAAAAGTGGCCTTGTGACCTTGGCAATTAGGTCAAGGTTAACCCTCTTTGAAGCTGATCTAACCCTAATAGAAGACTATAAACATCTACAAAATAAAAGCTTTGGCCCCAGAAATTCTGCAGTTATTAAGCAGAAACCAAATTCAGTAATGTGGCTCTGTGACCTTGGGAATTGACTCAAGGTCACCCATTTCAGAACTTGATCTAGCCCTTATAGAAGGCTATATTTCTGGTCAATATGAAAGCCCTAGGTGAAAAACATCTTTAGTTATGATGCAGAAACCAAGTTCACCAAAAAAAACTCTAGATGATGACTTTGGGAATTTGGTCAAGGTCATCCATCTTCTAGGCTGACCAAGCCAAACCCAGCTCAATCAGGTTCAGTCCGACTCAAATAGAACTGTAGTGCACTGATGGGACAAAGGGCCCGATCTGGCTCGAACCTTGACATTGTCGCCAAAAGGGACTAGACCCAAAAACCCATCAAAGCAGTTGCCGGATCAATAGCCACTTAATTGAGTCTCAGACATGAATCCTACCCAAGGCCTCAGAAAGACATCTTTCCGAGCCTTAGACCACTTGATGAGCAATCTATCTAAGGCATGTATCTCCCTGCCCCTAGCCCCTCAGCCTGACCTAACAGGAAGACCATCTTGAAGGTTAAGATCTTAAGATCTATTGAACCCATACCCTTAGGCTCAAACAGGGGCTTGGTCAGTGCCCCAAGCACCACAGAGAGATATAGCAAGGCACAACATTGCCCTCCACCGGTCGATCAGTATAAAAACTGTTGACAAACCGACAGAGGAAGGGATCAGATCCCTGAACTTCCTGGTCTTAGGAGTAGCTCCAAGGGCTGACTTTTGTCCCTGGATGGTGCAAACCTTCAAGTGCCCCTCCTCAAACAGAGTTAAAAGAAAGTCCGTAATCTGCTGGACCAAAGCCTCCTGAACTCGGAAGACCCATAGCCTCGGCAAGGGTAGGCTCAAGCACCAAAGTGCCCTGGTTTGCTGCAACATCAGCATAGGTCACTGCAGGTCCAACCTCCCCAACAGAAGGCTGATCGACCACCTGATCAACCTCCATTGGGGTATGTGGGAGAATACCGCAGAACCTCCAACTCTATCTGATTGGCTATGATGGGGCTAGGTGCTCAAGGAACCTGGTCCCCCCCCCCCCCGTGCCACTGCTCCATGGTGTGGGAACCACTGAGGAAGATGACCACCTTTCCCTAGCTGGCAATGCCCCCAAACCACAGTTCTGGCATCACACCATCCATTTCCTTCTGGAGAAGAGCAAAGGTGGCAGTGCCTCCTCTTCTCCCACCTGTGTCAGGACCACAAACGCTCATGAGCAGAGGAAGGAGGCATAGCAGGGATCAACCATGAGGTAAATCCCTCACCCCAAAAGTGATCATGATGATTGCCATCGAGAACTGTTATGTCATCAGAGCGCTGGCCCCCAAGGGGGCTGGGTCTGGCTGTGGCCAGCACTGAAGACTAAGTGAGGGCCACCAGCTTAGCCACCTTAGACTTTGGTGCAGTAGACTCAGATGATGACTTGGGCCCACTCTCACAAGAGGGGCTGAGTTTGCGGGGGAAGGAGTGACCACAGGTTCCCCAGAGGAAACCTTGTGCTCCAACCAATCCAACCATTTGCTGATTGTGGCAAACAGTACCTCCACTTTGCCCATATTCACCATGGCAGTCACCTGCACAGCCAGAGCTTTTCCTGGTGAGGCATAAGAAGGAAAGCCTGGGGGAGTAGGTGCCAAGGGGAGCAATGACATCACCCATGCTCCACCCACAGCTATAACACCGACTTCCTTCCCACCTTACAGTGTTCACTGCCTTAGTGATCACTAAGGTTCCATCCTGCCATTGTTCAAACTACTGATGCATGGCCAGCCGTAGGACGGGGCCCTTTGCTATGTACGTGCTCAATTGAGGAATTAGCTGTAGAGGGGGCCCTTGAACAGGATCCCTCAACTACAGTCCACTCAGTGCATGGATGGCCTATCCTTCACCACAGGGGCTTCAGTTTGAGGACGATCCTAGATTCAAGGACCAGGGGCCTCGATTCAAGGACCATTTTGATACTGACCCCAAGACCTGGTCAAACTAGCTGCCCCTCCCATAGTGGCCTTGATTCGAGCACCCGTTTGCACCTGATGGTGAGGCCTGGGCAATCTAGACGGTGCCTCAATCTCAGCATCAACAGCACATGCTGTGTTGCAAGCATCCAAAGGCCTCTGACGAGGTACACTTACCTGTCACTCATGACGAGCTTCTGCATGTTGAAGCTTTCATGGTGCATATCTAACTTCTGCTCAACGGACTTTCTGCCACTGACAGGGAGTTCATCTTCTGCTCAACGAACTTTCTGCCACTGATAGGGAGTCCATCGTCGACAAACTACACATTAAGAAGCGGCATGCAGGATGGTCATCCCAGTCCCAATATGCCATCCTGTGGTGGTTGGCCTCCCATAGGACATCCAATTCCACATCCATATCTATGGATCTAACCGTTCAACAACCTGAATTAACTGGGTTGGTGATACGACCAGTTTCCCGGGAAACCTATCAGCTATCTCATTCAGAAAAAGAAGCCTCAAAAGTAGGCCTACCAGAAAAAAGCAGGAGCTTCCAACAATAGGCACCCACCAATGATGGACGCCAGAGTAGGAAACTGATTTGCGCATACCCGCTAGGACGCATTACTGCCACCAGGAGCGCTATGCCACACCACAGGGCCTCGACGTCAGTGAGTACAGCAGCATGGATCGGCATTGGACCCATGGAATTTCTAATTCTATGGGAGCTATTGCAAACCACCTAAAGTGCGTGGAGACCAGCTTAAGTGACCTGTGGTGTTGCAATGTGTCCTTAACATTTAAATCATACAACTTTTGATTGCGATTTATTGGATGCGCCTAGGCCTATAGCACAAACATATATATATATATATATATATATATATATATATATATATATATATATATATATATATATATATATATATATATATATATATATATATTTAATTGTACCTTTGCCGTTAATACTTTTGAAGATATTAAACATTTGAAATATAAGTGTCCATAATTTGCATTATTTTCCACAATATTCCAAACCAGCGGATTCATTTCGCTGTAAGACCAGGTCAATCACCATGCCAAGTTTGGTACTTTTCGGAACAATGGTGTGCGGGGTAAGTAAGTAAGCAAGTAAGCAATTAAGCGAGTAAGCAAACAAATAAATAATTTGAGAGAAAACAAAAAGTCTATTTTGGCAGACAGACTTAATACCCAATAGTTGAATACGGATTTATTTTTAATGATCGGAGGCACCGAATGAAGGCGTCGGCAGTCGTAGAGGGATGCAGCGGATGTCACGAAATTGACATGGGGACCTAATATAGTACTATACGACGATACAATGTTCTAATTTACAACTACTTGCATCAATTTATTGCAGTTACATAAAATAGACATAAAAATGCAAATCTGATTGTGAATGAGCACATGTGACGAAAAATAGGCTCTCTGAGTCAGAATATTAAGAAGTTGTGGTTTTTTGGGGGTTTTTTTTGTTTTTTTTTGTTTTTGTTTTTGTTTTTTTTTTTGTCGGAGCTTTATGATCCCCCTATTTCTAAGTGGGCAAATGATTAGGCTGAACTCTGCTCATAAAAATATTAACAGTACAAACTTCAATTTCAAATATGCAGGTGTGGATGATAAACAACTTGGCACTCAGCCAAAAGAACGCACTTCGTGTCTCCCTGACAAGCTCTGTAAATACGACAACGATGTGCGTTTTGTTTTGTTTTCATGGTATCAGAATCATTAATTATCAAACGATAAATATGATTCTCACTTTCACATAAAATTGAAATGTCACGCACATTCCTGGCATCTATCATAATCGACAGCTCGGCCTTTGACTGAGTGTAGGTGTGATGGTATGACCAGGGTGCAAGTGTGTATGCACATTAGGCTATATCGCGCAACCATGAGATTGCCCGTGTTATTCTTTGTTGCACTGTCCATCTCAATGCTTGCTGATGGTAGGAAACCAAGATTACGACATAGTAAGTGAAATTTTGACTCATTTTAATCCAATCGTACTGACATACTATTTTTATGCATAAAAATTGTGAAATAGTATGGTTTTGTGTGGACACTTAATTTGTCGTGTCACAGTGCCAGGCGAAGCTTTTGGGACCACACAAGTCCCGTTGGTCACCTTTCGAAAATGAACATGTGGCCAACAAAACCATAATGCCGTGTCCATCTTGATCATGTTCTGTTGCAACGTATACTGACACAGGATCCAAGCACCCAATTATCGTAATCATCCTAGTTATATCAATAGACAACTACATGAATGAATTAATGAACTTTTTTTTCATTTTATTGAAAAGTAAATTTGATATATTCATAGTTTTCGGTTCACAAAACTAGTTGCTGCGGCCGTTGGCTTGCCACGGGCTTTCCATTCAAGAGCTGCTTGAAAGAAGCTGCATGCGGCCAGCTTTGCACCAAGATGATCCAGAATTGCAATTCATGTACCGCCTTATAATGTGCATGTATATATTAACTATATGCACTTTGTTTGTGTCTGTTTTATGGACCAGCAGTGAGCTGAAATAAAATCATCTTCTGTCATCTCGTATTTTCTTCGCGAACTATGCTCGCAAACGCAGTAACATCGTGGTTCTTGAGACAGGCTCGCATCACCAGCGTCAAAGAAGGCTGTATGGGAACGACTCATCATGCTTGTAAACAGCGACCAACTTTTTGCGATTATAAAACGAAGTAAACAAATGCCGCTAGACTGCGTCTGAAACTTGTCAATGTCAAGAAAAAGAAATGACACACGTACTTGTAGGGCTGTTGAGTTTAACCACGAGAGCTTAAAAGTAAAAAAAGTATAAGGTAAACTATAGACATACCTTCAACGCAAGCGTTGACTGAAGGCTCCTCCATTTGCTGAAATTAAGTCACGGCGACACCAAAATCTAATCAGTTCGTCTTGCCAGGTAAGGTCAGCATAGTGCCAAATTTGAGCAAAATACATGGAGACATTCTGTACATATCGCGGTAACGAGTATGTGCACATCCGGACGGACGGGCGGACGGACGGACAACCAGAAAACAGAAAGCGTCCGCCGTATGGGGCGGACCCTTAAAAAGGTGTCAAAGACCGAAATACACAAGCTTTTCCATTCACAAACAAGAGTTCGTTTTTGTGACACCTATATATATATGTTATGTCCCCACAATTTCAGTGTGAGCTTAAACTTTACTTCTATGCGTCTATATATATTTTCAGTCTCGTGCTATTCGTGTGGCGTGAATGCCTTCGCTTACTTCAAGTTTGCCCGTCAAGCAGACCGATCCAATGTACCCCGACGTGTGAAATTCCCTGAGTGTGTGGGTCCTGTTAAATACAACACAACCTTTGAAGACAATGGAACCATCCACCATAAACTGTGCCGTACCAAATGTTACGTCCGTTATGACCAACACACTGGCGGTAAGCTATATTTTGCCCAGTTCTCTCTTTCTCTTGCTTGCAATGAAAGACCACAGGCCCGTTTACGGTATGTATAAACCGTACCGCTATATCAATCAACCGTAGGTTCTGCAAAATACCACTGTACACCAAGCCTGTCTTTGAAAACAGTTACCTACTTTGTATCCAAATAAGAACATTAAACAGTCAAATTTTACAAGGGGAATTTGATTTGAACTTAATATGGAGGGGCATTCCCATAGATGGTGGTCTCTAGCCAGTCTGGAAATTGTATATATTTTCTCACCCATTGCGAAAAACTTTCAATTGTGATGATTTCATGCATGGATGATATACCCACCAATAAGTTTTGGAGTGGAATCTATCTGTGATCGTCACTTGATGGGTTTGTATCAGATCCACATCAATAATTCATGGCATAACTTTAAGAATTCAGAAAAGTTACAACCACTGATGACACAGTTTTGTAGTTCAGAGTGTGTAGAAACATGTTCAATCACGGAATAATTCGGCCACAAACCGTGGCATTTCTTGTGGCTCACTCTTTATTCACAGAACAATCTGGCTTTCTACGTTAATCCCTCCATCCATCCATCCGGCATCCCTTTCTTCGCTCGTTTTATGACAAACTCCCCGTAGAAATCGTGCTTGTATAATTTCAGTTAAATTAGCATCTGTCAATGTGAGGCATTCACATCAATGAATTTGACTTTCAGGATTGTTAATATCTCGTTCATGAAGTACGGCACCCATCCAAAAAATTATCAGAAATATGAATGGTACAAGTCAATCCTTTCGAATTTTATTGTAGACCACCAACTCTGCTGCAGTTGACAGTATGGGGCGCTGATCTGAGCTCCCTTGGGACAGATGGTAGCTTAACAGGCAATATGCATGTACATATGTAGCGGTTTTCAGCGAGAAACATTTCAACGACACAAGAGCTTCCTACTGTAGTTTTGTCTGCTATAGGCTATATTTTATTCAGACACATTAACGTAATATTATGTTTCAATGGATGCACTTAAACACCTTTATTACTTATTTCATTTTATTATTGAATGACCGTATGAGGTATTCTTCAAATTGTCGAGCGAGATCCAGGCAAGGACATTTTCTCTCTTTGGTAAACATAAAATAAACTGTAAAATTGGAAACAGCTCCGTTCAGTTCTCAAGGTCCGCTAAATTTAGAACATATAAAAGGAATCCAGCATACTGTGTCACCCGGCCGTGTTATGCATTTTCATACCTCGGTGTTCCCTTCATAAAGCTGACTATAGAAAATTAAAATAGTACCAACAGTTATAAGTGTTATATACATTTTGCATGAAAACATGACACTTCGGACTGCGGAATAGGGCAATGACTACTAGGAAGTGGTTCCGGACAAAAAGACACAAATACAAAATTGAAACCTTACAAAAAATCATTTCAATACCTTACAAAAATCATTTCAATACAATCAAATTACCGATTTAAACTGCGAGTGACGAGATAGTTAGAATTGAGAACTGAAACTTAAGTTCAACCACATTTCAGAGTGTTTGTAATTTCCACAGGCCTTGTTTTCAAATGTTTTCAAATGTTTTCTAAGCAATATATCTGATGCCTTAAGCCACTGTATAAATTAAATTCCTTATATAGCATAACTATGCTGTCTAGAAAATCATTTGATTAGATACATGTAAAATTGCAGAAATCTGTCACAAAACTCCACGTTTATATTATGATTAACCAAAGAAGAATATTATCTCTTGTCCAATTTGAAATTTTTGCTGCAATCTTACAAGGTGTATATGCTAGTTGCGCTTTTTGAGCTATGAACCTCGGCATGTATAATTCAACGAATGATAACGAATTTTTTTTTTGTTTTTTTGTTTTTCTTTTTCAATGAAAGTGCATATACTCAAGACCAAGAGGCCCATGCTCCTAATGCTCTGCTGACATAGAATGATGACCATCACCAAAAGATTCTCTTTGAATTGATGTCCAAGCTACAGCATACTGTTACAAAATCACATCTATTAAACTTACAGGCCTAGTGACCTACGAAAAATAGGTCTAGGTCACTAATATTATATAACATTAGCTTGATGGACATGATCTATATTTCCTATAAATTTATCATGTCCCCTTCAGTAATTTTTTGAGATATGGAATTTTATATTTTTCAAGGCATACATAATTTCAAAGTATATGTGGCGTCACTAGTATAAAATTTTACCGAGATTTCCACCTCCTTCACAACCCCACTAAATTTCATGAAGATCCATGAAAAACTTGGGATGCTGGACTGGGCACAAGATTTTTCACATTTTCACCCATATGTTACATAAGCAGCTACTGACGACAGTTACAAGCTTGCCTAATTGTGCTTGATATCAGGTTAAGAAATATTATATTTTCATTGCATTCTCTTGACTTAAATACAAATGACTTTCATTCTTTTCTGACTTGCCCTATAATTTAGCTGTTAATATCCAAAGATTATTAGAAAGTTTGGCTGCAATAATTTACAGTTTTTAGACTTGTCTGTTTTGCTACTTAACTTTATCTTTGGCATCATTCTGTTTTAATGTTCACCTTTCAGACATTTTAGGCTAGCTTGGTTTCTGTTAGGTCAAACCCCCAGGGGCTATAGGTAGCAAGCAGCTACTGACGACAGTTACAAGCTTGCCTAATTGTACTCAAAATCCTGTTAAGAAAAATTGTTTTGATAACAGGTTTTTGACATAAATGCTAATGACTTTCATTCTTTTCTGACATGCCTAAATGCACATTTACTCAAAATTGACAGTATTTTCTCTAATGTCACAAACCTGACACATTAAGTTGATACATTGAGTCAGAGTTGGCAGTTAAATAGAACTTAATTGTTTGAGGGGTAGGTGTCATCACAGAGTTTGTTTTACATTTCTGGTGCAGGATGTACATTGTTGCAGTCCTTGTTGGGATTTCCCTTGGTTTGTACAGGTGGTCTAGTTGCAACTGTTTATTTTACTATCACTGGGACTGAATATAAGGCCCCAGCTCGTTTCCACTTCAGTTATACACTGGCGGGTGGTTTAACTAGGATAAGCTGTCCAGCTAGAAAGGGTACATATTGCTTTCGCTTTACATTGCCCACGGTGTTGTGGTTTCGGGGACACTCCTGGACAGGGTGATAAAAGTAGGCGGGTCGCCTGTGGACCTAATTTTCAATAAACCTCACAATAACAGTCCTAGGCTGCCACAGGACGGGGTAGTAGACAGCATTGCCTACCTGGTCATGCAGGATAATTTTATTAAGCCATATTCTGAGGAGCACGTGCTGGCCACACTTCTATTAAGAGCTTTTTAACCTTGGTTTTTAATTTGAGAGATTTTAGTTATTCGTGACTGTCTGCTTTTTATTTTGCCTTTATTATATTGATCTTGATGTATTGTGATTATTTTCTCGTCCGCGGGGGTTTTGATAAATTATTATTATTATTATTATTATTATTATTATTATTATTATTATTATTATTATTATTATTATTATTATTATTATTATTATTATTATTATTATTATTATTATTGGTTCAGGGGTAAGTCAAATTGTTCTTATCTGAACCTGTACTATACAAATTTAGTAATTATGGTTTGTTTGACAGGTGTTCTTCTTTCATAATGAAGCTCTGCATTTATAAGCAAAACTTCACGTATTTAGCTAATTCATCATTTGCCACGTTCTTATTTATTCTTTATTATGTCGGTTGTCTTTGCTGAATATTTAGCTTAGACAAGGAGCCGCTACTCAGAGAGACATGTACGGGTAAAAGGCTCCGAAACATGTTGAGTAGTTACCCGCTGAAGACCCTTTAATTTATTTGGGCTGATACAGCCTATGTCAAAAATTTACAGAGGAACATGTGCAATATAGACAATAGTAATTCCATATGTATATAGGTTAGACAGGGACAGGTTAGCTTATGGAGAGTAAAGAGTTTGAACTGCGGAATAGGATATTGACTACTAGGAAGTGGTTCTGGGCAAAAGAACACAAATACAATAATAACGTAGGTGATGCACCAACATTTAAGACCATATATTTTCATACAGTTTATAAGTTCTAAATCTAAAAAACTGTGAGATGCACGTACAGCATTCACAACATGACCCCTATATTCCAACTGGCCATTTGACCTTGACCTTCAACTCGGATTTTAAAAATGTTATGTTCAAAATGTGCGCCCCACTTCCAGCTGTCCATTCATGGTCTTTTTGTTCAAATCGGGTGATACCTTTTTGATTTGTTGAAGAAAAACAAACACTAAACTTGCACAAGCGCCAAACTTCATTATCTTTGGGTCACAGTGTCTCAAAAGTATGTCATCAAGTACAGTTTTATGTACAATTTACACATGTGCAATTTGATTTGGAGGCTCAATTCTCTTTGCCATCGATGTCCAAGCTACACCCTGCTATCGCAAAATAACCTCTTTCAACTTTACAGAACCAGTGATCTAACTGAACTAGGTCAAGGTCACTGACATTATATAACATATTAGCATAGGACATGATCTATATATCCTATACATCTGGCATGTCTAATTCATTTTTGGATGGAACTTACATCTTCCACCACATTTGGTTCATAATTTCTGTCGTTATAGGTGGCGCCATTAGTATTGTAACCCATTGAGATTTTGACCTCCCCAATCCCTCAAAATTTCATGAACATCTATCAAACATTACTTGAGCATCTACTAAACGTTGATAGAGTGCTCACAAGATTTTCACATTTTGATTTTTGTCCTATTACATATTACTATAGGAGGCGTCACCGATATCGAACTCGACCAATATTTTTATATGCTTGATGAGGTCTGAAAGTTACATGGGGCTATCTTGATAATGGTAGACTGAAGGCCTATTGCACTCACAAGCAAAAGTTTACAAGCGGAACAGGACGGACAGAAGGACGGAATGATGGACGGACAGACGAGTGATCGCATGAGCTCTGCGACCTTTGGTCAACAGAGCTAAAATTTACATTTATTGACATACTTAGCTGATCTTCTTATCCTCTCCTTTTTTTTTTTTTTTTTAACTTACAATATTGCAGTGATCACCCGCGGCTGCTATGCAAATGAACCGGGAGTATACACAAAGAAAGAGGGATGCCACATTCACGGCGACGGTCGGGTCTGGTGTCTCTGCAAACAAACGCTGTGTAATGACTTCTCTCCGCCGCATGATAGCGATTTTGTGCGCCTTATGAAAAAACAAAGACAGCTGATGAACACCATGGCCTCTCGGAAAGCGGATCATATGACTTAGCCTGTACGAAAATGTGGCCAAAATGCCAAATAAATGCACTATATATGTGTCTCCACATTGCTCTTATTGCTGCACAAATTGACTGTATTTTTTCAAAGACACACTGCTTCACTGCTTTGAGTGGGAGGGCAAAGTAACTGTTGCCAACAGTCGCTTCGCCCTCCAACTCACTGTGCCTATACCCTGCTGCCCCCCTCGAACGCTACATATCTGCGGCTAGTACTGAGTGAGTGTGATCTTTATGGAAGAACACTAACATATGTAACATCAAGGTCCCAGTTCAACAAGTTCTCAAGTTACAGTGAAAAGTAAAATTCATGTATGTTACACTGTGACCCCACATATGAGATCAAAGTAACTGATGTACTATCTAAGCATGACCTTCATAGTGCAACATCAAGGTCCTATCTCAAAATATATCTCAAGTTATCAAGCAAACAACATATTTCATGTCAGTTGTCCTGTGACCTTGGGAATGAGGTCAAGGTCCAAAAATCACTGAAGCATGACCACTTGCACAAAATAGGCAGATAGTTATCAAAGGTACATCCCTACCACATTTGACACAAAAATGGCCAAAATTATTTAAGTTATAGACATTACAAGAAAATCCCATGTGAAACTTTCTTATTAAAACTTTTCTTACAGATTCCCCCCCCCCCCCAAAAAAAAAATCATAAAAAATCAACAACCAAAAAAAAAAAAAAAAAAAAACAAAAAAACAAAAAAACAAAAAACAAAAAACACCGAAGCGTGACCATTTCAACAAACTTGAAAGAGACTCACCCAAGGCACATTGCCACCAAGTTTGAAGTCAATCTGAATGATGGTTTCTTCGAAAACGTAAAAAAATGTGCATTAGCATTAGAATGCCCATTGACGTATATGATAGTAATCAATAGGTAAGGTGCATTTACCGTTAAGTTCGCGGATAATTTAAAAATTCGTTAAAACCAGGAACCCACAGCAGTGCACCTGGTGAATAACTTTGACCCCTCCACAAAGAACATACCCACCAAGTTTCAGCTTAATCTGAGTGATGGTTCTAGAGAATAAGTCAACAATAGCAAAAACACATCAAAATCAGAGAAAATAGGAAACATTGCAGCACCACCTGGGGAATAAATTAAGAACTGATAGTCCCTAGGAGTGTTCCTGTGCGATATAAAAGCAATTGGTTGAGCGGTTTTGGAGAAGATTTTTTTTAAGATTTGCCCCGAAAAAAGAAAAAAAAGATCATACATAAATCCAAAAGTGACTGAAGCATGATCATTTGAACAAACTTGGTTGAGACCCAACCAAGGTACATCCCCACCAAGGTTAAAGTGAATCTGATTGATGGTTTAGGAGAAGTCGAAAATGTGAATTAGCGCTAGAATGCCCATTAACTTGCATAGTAATCAATAAGGAAGGTGAAATTACCGATAAGTACCCGAATTGAAAAAAAAAATCCTTAAAAGTCAGGAATCCACAGCAGTACTACCTAGTGAACAACTTTGACCCTTCCACAAAGAACATACCCACCAAGTTTCAGCTTAGTCTGGTTGATGGTTCTGGAGAAGTCGACAATAGCAAAAACACACTAAAAATCATAAAACATAAAAATGCAGTGCCACCTCGCGAAGAAATTAAGAAGTAGGGGTTCCTAGAAGAGTTCCTGTGTGATATTAAAGCAAGTGGGTGAGCGGTTTTGGAGAAGATTTTTTAAAATTTTCAACCCGAAAACAACCCCCCCCCCAAAATATGTGCATCAAAAATCACTATATTTTGGACCTTTTAGAGCGCAGTCTTTAGTTCAGATGTATCACAGCTCATACATTAAATTCATGTATGCAAATATTATGTTGTCTGGACCATTGGAATTTGTCTACCATTAGCAAATCTTTACAAAAACTTTTAGCTGTCATATCGCATACACCATGCACAAAATCACTATTTATTCGCAATGGTTCCAGCTGGTTTCATCAGCTGTTGGACATTTTGGCAGCTGATTACACATTAAAATCCTTACAAGAGGCCCTAATATAGGCTTGTGAGCCTGTCGGCCAATGGTTTTTGTGTGTGTGTGTGTTTTGTTTTTTTTTTGTTTTTTGTTTTGTTTTTTTGTTTTGTTTTTGTTTTTTGTTTTTTTTTTGTTTTGTATTTTGTTTTTCATGGAATAAAATATGTCTAAACCAAACTCATCACCTGAACTCCTTTCATTAAAAACATATCAATATGAAAACAATTCTTAGCAGCATATTATACGAACATGCTTGGGCCTGCTGGGGAAATATGCTAATCATTGGAGTCCCACCTGTGTTTTAATTGTCACTATTCCAACCAAATTGGACTGATTTGGAACCTTCAGACTGTTTATATGTCTGCGAAGCAGTCCTTTTGCTCCAGAGTGTGGTCGTTTAACCAACGAAGACAAGGGTGTGTTATGATTCCGACAGCGTTCAATATACAAACTAGGAAAGATGATTTGCTGCATAGCAAATCAGTGTGTGTGTCTTCAAAGCATATTAGTATGGCAATGTACAACTATTCCATAACACAGGAGTAGAAGTTTGAATGGCATCTCTATCTATTATAGCTTTGAAGTTATTCAAGATTTAAAATTTCAAATGCCCCTAATTTGCATATTTTTAAACATCTTCATTTCAGTGTATAAAACGGCCAAACTTCTTGTATGGAGGTACAATCATGCCAAGTTTGGAGTTTCTATATATATATATAATAGTGTCCGAGAAAAGTGTCAGACAAATTTGCCGGTAAAAAAGAAAAAAGAAAAAGAAAGAAAGAAAAAAAAATGAAAAAAATTTGCTTGAAAGCAAATCTGTCTGTGTGCCTTCAAAGTTGTAACTATTAAATGCTACAACTTTTATCCTTTGGTACATCACATTACATTAGGCTTGTGGCTGGATGCAAATTTCAAAGTCCAATTGACCTTGACCTTTGACTTTTACAGGTCACATGTAAATTGCACAGTGTTACAATACCCACATTTTAAGCCCAACATGAACCAAATCGGAGTAAAATTGACCAAGTTATGACAAGATGAAACTTTTGAAGGGCCAAATGACCTTGACCTTTGCCTTTTTGAGGTTACATGTTTTATAAAAATGTCCAGTGTAGCAATACCTACAATTTGAGTCCAACATGATTAGAATTGGACGGAGATTGGCCAAGTTATGACTGCATGAAACTTTTAAAGGTCCACATTACCTTGACCTTTGAACTTCAGAGGTCACATGTAAATTTAAAAAATGTGCAGTGTTACAATGGCTACAATTTGAGCCCACTATGATCAAAATTGGATAAAAATTGACCAAGTTATGGCTAGAAGAAAGCCACCATCGAAAGTGGCCTTTGACCTTGAGATGACCTCTACCTGAAGTGACCCTTGACCTCAAAAATGACATTTTGGCTTAAATTGACCTTTGACCTTGACATGACCTTGACATTTGAGATGACCTTTACCTGGCTATGATCGAACTCCTATACACTCGGAACCACATCTACTATACTATATAAGATATTGAACATTTAAAATTTTAATTAGCACTCATTTGCATAATTTTGAAAAGCATGACCTCTCATTATAAAAAGGCCAGACTTTATCCATAGAAGTATAATTGTGCCAAGTTTGGAGTTTCTACATATAATACTTTTCAAATGAAATGTCGGACAAATTTGCCGGTAAAGAAAGAAAGAAAGAAAGAAAGAAAGAAAGAAAGAAAGAAAGAAAGAAAGAAAGAAAGAAAGAAAGAAAGAAAGAAAGAATTCCTAGAAAAACAGAAAAGTGTGTGTTGACACACACACTTTAATCAGACACAATGAAAGTTCGGTCTGTTTTGTAGACCAACTGTTTATATTCTATGGGTATAGGATAACTGTTTGATACTGGAGGGGGCATCAGATAATACCCCCTGATCCTTGTGGGCCTGCCATGAATCATCATTTATGCTTCTGTTGGACATATGACAAATTTACCCAAGTGGGTATTAAACTACATCTGTCAACAACTGTCACTTTTCTTCAGACAGGTTATATTTCTTTCTACGTGTACATGTACATTCCGTGTTGCTGCACGTCCGCGCAGTTGGCAGCAGTCCCCTACAAGGTTATTTGTTTTAATGTACAACGTACCAAACTCCATTATTGGTCATTTTACATCAATTCGGTGGTTATAATTTTTTTCATTCCTATTATTAACATGTACCGTTACCAACAGGTAAAAATAATCAGCAGCATTGTCATAGCCCCCCCCCCCCCCCCACAACAATGACAACACCTATTATTCTGTAATAGTTTAAATTTACGTTTTCTGATTGGTTTAAAAATACGAGAGAATTCCCCGTATTCCCTCTTTGGTATCCTTCCTGATCACCAAACAGATATACAAGTTCTGTATACCTGTTTTGCGATCAGCAGTGCCGTAGCCAGGCTGAGGCAGAGGAGGCGCTTGCCTCCTCTGAATTTTGGCTGATGATGTTAGGATTACATAGAAATAGTTTATTTAGCCTCAACAAGACTTGTCAAGTTTAAGTTATTATACACAACAAAAACAAAAAGACCCTATTGTAACTAAGACTTTGAGTCACTCATAGTGATAGAAGATAAGAGCATCACAGAAGGCATACTTTTTTCAATGATTACTTGTATCTTTGCCCTAGTAGTTGTAGGACTAAATTCAATTCATATAAAATGATAAAAAATAGTCACATGTAAGTAAAATTTGGAGAATTTATATATGTATGAAGTCTTTTTTTCCCTTCAAAACCCACTAAATTACACCATTTTATGTGCCATTTTTCAAAAGTTTTCAATCTTGGGAGGGGCTCATGCCCCCCTCCCAAACCCACCCCCACCAGTACCCTTTGCCTCCTCTATTTCAGGAGGCTGGCTACGGCCCTGGATCAGGCTCACGAATATTAATGAGCACCATCAGGGGTATACATACTTCAGCCTCGCTTTTGGGACTTGATGATCAAACAGGTATACAAATTCTGTATACTTGTTTTGCGATCAGGCTCATAAATCAAATGAATGATATCTGTAAAAAAAGACCAACTTTAGTTGAAAAAGGCCTTGTTGCAAAATCTAGTATTCTACATGTTGTTAAATGGTTGGTGTTATTTAGAAAATTGTTATGTTTTTCGCGTTTTTCAGTAGTTTTTATTTCACATTTATAGTCCTATTACAGGATAAAATCGTCACTACTTGTTTGTTTAGGGAATATAAGAAAAAATCCATGCGAAAAGATCCGTATCCCATTCAGCCGTTGGCTTCATGGCATACAAATTTTTTTCCGTGGATATTTTCTTGTATCCCGTGAACAGACAGGTAATAACTAGCTAGAAAAGATGATTTGCTGCATAGCAAATCAGTGTGTGTGTCTTCAAAGCATATTGGTATGGCAATGTACAACTATTCCATAACACAGGAGTAGAAGTTGGAATGGCATCTCTATCTATTACAGCTTTGAAGTTATTCAAGATTTAAAATTTCTAATGGTGCTATTTAGCATAATTCAAATTGCTACAACTTTTGTTTTAGATTCATTACATGCCCAATGGTCAGGAACCCCCTAGTATAAGTTAAACTGACATGAAGATGAACCAAATCGGATGAAAATTTACCAAGTTATGGCAAGATGAAACTTCTAAAGGGCCAAATGACCTTGACCTTTGCCCTTTCAAGGTCACGTGTTCTTATAAAAATGTGCAGTGTTGCAATACCTACAATTTGAGTCCAACATGATTAGAATAGGATGGAAAATAGCCAAGTTGTGACTGGATGAAACTTTCAAAGGTTCAAATGACCTTGACCTTTGACCTTTAGAGGTCACACATGAATTCTAAAATTTGCAGGGTTACAATAGCTACAATTTGAGCCCAACATGATCAAAATTAGATAAAAATTGACCAAGTTATGGCTAGAAGAAGGCCACCAAGGAAAGTGGCCTTTAACCTTGAAATGACCTTTGACCTTGAGATGACCTCTACCTGAAGTGAACCTTGACCTCAAAAATGACATTTTGGCTTAAAAGTGACCTTTGACCTTGACATGACCTTTGACCTTGACATGACCTTGACATTTGAGATGACCTTTACCTTGCTATGATCGAACTCCTATACACTCGGGACCACATCTACTATAGTATATAAGATATTGAAGATTTAAAACTTTAATTAGCCCTCATTTGCATAATTTTCAGAAGCATGACCTCTCATTATAAAAAGGCCAGACTTTATCCATAGAAGTATAATTGTGCAAAGTTTGGAGTTTCTACATGTAATACTTTTCAAATGAAATGTCGGACAAATTTGCCGGTAAAGAAAGAAAGAAAGAAAGAAAGAAAGAAAGAAAGAAAGAAAGAAAGAAAGAAAGAAAGAAAGAAAGAAAGAAAGAATTCCTAGAAAAACAGAAAAGTGTGCGTTGACACACACACTTTAATAATATTACTTCCGAACTTGACACAGTCTACAGCTGACTTGCAGCTAACGAATTATCCCTAAATGTGTCTGAAACCAAATATATGCTTTTCTCCTATCCTCAACGTAAGCTGGATACTAACATTAATTTAAAAATTCTTGATACGCATTTAAAAAGAAAGAATGATTTTGACTTCCTAGGATTAGGATAATAGTTAACAAACATAATAGCTAAAGCCTTAAAACCACTCGGCCGCCCACAAAAGGGAATCAAATATATATGATCAATGTATTCTTATGAAAGTATGCTATCTGGTTCTTCTGATATTCGTTGCATTTTTAAAAAATGGATTGACCCTGGTGACCTTGAAATCAGGTCAAGGTCACTGTCCTTCAAACCTGAGCCAGACTCTTACAATGGTGATAAACTGTAACAGCCCTATTATCCTATCTTATCCAGTTCTTAAGATCTCATGTACAAGACATTTACGAAAGAGAAAAATTACGTCAAGATCACTTTCCTTCAAACTTGACGAAGACCCTTACAAGGGTGATTATCTGTACATGTTTCATGATCTTATCAATTCTGGTTCTCCTGATATTGCGTGAAAGGAATTCATGGAAAATTGACCCAGGTGACCAGTCAAGGTCATTGTCCTTTGAACTTGACATAAACTTCAAAGAGGGTGATCAACTGAAAAAGTTTCATGATCCCAGCTAATCTGGTTCTTCTAAAAGAAGGGACACGCGGATGGATTCACACGCAGACGCAGGCGATAGCAATATATACGTCCCGCTCCCCCCGGCCTGTATGGGCCGAAGGGTGATAAAATTAAAATGGAACGCCCATCTAAACAAAATTGAAAATAAAGCTGCCTCATTGTTTGAATATTTAACAGATTCCACCATTTACTTCCAAAAATACCCTAGTCCTGATTTACAATTCCCTTTCGCTGCCACATTCGATACTTGTTTGGGGTGATTCCAGTGATCGCATCTTTAAACTACAAAAAATGCTATCTGCTTGATTTGTTCTGCACATTTCTATGCGCATATACAGACTCCTTATTCAAAGAGAGGCACTTTCAATCCTAACTGCACAAAATCATACACTTTCTTGTTACGGTTTCTCACAATATGTCAAATCATTTTATATAAACCAGTGTGCTGAAACTTGCTTCATTGTAGATTGCTTTGTTTGCAACTGTACAACTCTTCGTAAATCCGTGCAAATACTACGGACATATTCTTAGTTTTCTGGTAAAATGCTATATGCATTTTCCTCAAACGACCGTCTCTGTCGAAATCAGGTGTTACCTACAAGTAACTTACCTACAAGTTCACATTTGGTCAAAACATCTCTAAATGTTTGGTTCCTGGGAAAGATATCTTCAGTCATAATTATTTTCCCACCTGGAGTCTGGGCCCTAACAAAACTGAAACATGCAGTCAGTAGTTTTAGATATTAAATTCTCGGTGGTCCTTATTCGTCTAATGCATGGGACCTATGATATTCATGTTAAGAATAGGGTTGCCTGCTCCAGATCTAATTTCAGATAGTCCGGGGCCGGCATTTGTTATCCGGGTCTGAATTCCCCTGTTAAAGTTCACTTATGGAACCGAGTTGGCGTACCTGCTTTAATGTATGACAGTGAATATTTAAATTTGTCTAATCGAAATCTTGCTGATTTTGAAACCGTCCCAGCTTCCGTTACTAAAAACATTTTTGGTATTAGTAAGAAGGCCCATAACTTGGCTTTGCTCAGTGCTTTTAGCATTTCTCCTATCGATAAATTGCTCGCCTCGGATACTGTCAATTTTGCCAGGAGAGTGTTCGCTGTTCCTTTGCCTTTTAGAAATATCTGTATTCATTTTTTAGCTCGTCTGATAAGTTCCAGATGAGCCCCTCCCAAAGCCCTTGTTGATGACCTTTTTGGTATTGGTGTGTCACCAACTCGGCCTTTGCTTGGGTTGACTGTCCAGTCACCGGCGGCCGACCCCGACTTGGCACGTCCGGGAGACGGTCTCATTGAATCTATAGTAGTAGTAGTAGTAGTAGTAGTAGTAGTAGTAGTAGTAGTAGTAGTAGTAGTAGTAGTAGTAGTAGTAGTAGTAGTAGTAGTGATTTATTGAGGAAACTGCCCCTTTACATCGGGGCACCAGTGGTCAGCGCAAACCCACGGTGCGTCCATATATACATACATAGTCTTCCGAAGAATTAAAATCTTGGTTACATACAAAAAAAATAGTCAGGAATTGGAGGATTCCCTCCTAAAACGCCACGCTTCAGCCAAAAACCTTTTACATGTCATCAAATAAAAATCCTACTTTATCGCCAAAACTAAAACCTCCATCACCAAGGAGGAAGTTTAACTTTCAGTACAGAGATGACGCCATAAAACTCTGCCACACCTAACTAAAATCCTTATTAATACCCTATTCTTCATCATAACTGTTCTAATTGCAGGAACAACTTCAGTCTTATGGAGTTTAAACTTGGACATTAAAACATAATGTGAAAAACGTCATCCTTATTGCATTGACAGGTGTTATACGGTTCCTTATTTACTCTACTGGTAATACAAAAATCGTAATTCGATACCTTATAAACTAGTTAGGTTATTAACTGATGCATTTTAATTGTTCTAATTCCGGCTTGTTCTTCATTGATCACAGCCAATATATCTCCTTTCCATTACAAACGGTTTCGATACCGTCCAATTAACTTCCACATGTTCAGACAGTAGTTTTGGGTTGCGGAGGACGCACTTGGGCCTTCTGCGTGTCCGTCCCGCCGCAGGGTTTTTACTCCGCGGCAGTGTGGACCCCGTTGATTCTTGGGTTTGGCCTGCTTGACCCTGGGCACAATATGTTACCCGGGGTCATTTTATTGGTGTCTTAATAATTATATTGCCCTTGACTGTTAAGTGCTAGTGCATCCTTCTTTTATTTGTACATATGTAAATTTTATTATTATTCTAGTTGTTCGGTGTCGTTTGTGCTATACATGATTATGTAGACTATGTACTTTTTGTGATTTGTCTTCTGGGAATTTGAATGTTTTAATACTCCCCGATTCCGAGGTTTCAATACACTACTACTACTACTACTACTACTACTACTACTACTACTACTACTACTACTACTACTACTACGTGCTGTGTTTATGACCTGAAATGTGTAACAAAGTGTACAAGGTTATGCCAAATAAAGCATTTCGAATCTTGAATCGCCATCATCACGGTATGTAGCATGCGGCCAGCTGCTCCAAGACAAAAACACCCACAGGGTCTCGTTTGGAATAGCGTTTCATTTGCCAATGAAGTTTGTTCCCCGCCCGACTGAGCCTGACGGCACACATCGCCCGGAGTCGGACAGGGAACATACTTGATTGGCAATAGAAACACTTCATTTACATAATTCATTCACTACGAGTACCCGTGCCAGACATGAACATGAGTATAAACGGGTGGAGCTGGACACACGCGCCTAATTTAATTTATTCCATTGGACCCTAAAATATTTGATTGACTCAATGACTGCCTGTAATGACCACAGGGGCAAACGGCGCCGCAGAATGATGGTTAATTGTCCCATAGAGCTACCACAAGATGATTGTCCTCATGTTCTAGTAGCTACGAACCCATACATACTGAACATCTAAGTCACTTCATACTGAAAGTACTGATTACAGTCATCAGTGTTTTCGGTAGGCAGTGTCTTTGGTGGTCAGTTTATGAATGGATTCGTAGCTACTAGAACATGATTATGAGGACAACCTTTCTGTTGGTTGCCCCCCTCTCCCCCCCCCCCCCCCCCCCCCCGTGTATCCGGTGCCCGCTTGGCATGACTGGGACCACACCAATGAGGTTGCCTGGGGTGACAGGTACTCTACTAATGAAATCATGTGGTGACAGGTATCACACCAAATTAACTGCCTGGGGTGACAAGTACCACACCAAGAAGGATGCTTGGGCTGACACACAGCACAGCAAAAAGGTTGCCTCAGGTGACAGGGAGCACACCAGGGAGGCTGCCTGGAACGACAGGTACCACACCAGGGAGGCTGCTTCAAGCGACAAAAAGTAAGCCTGCTACACCAGGGAGGCAGCCTAGGGTGACAGGTATCACACCAAGAAGGTTATCCCAGGTGATGATCTTTTTGGTGTGAAGAAGAAATCGGGGATGCACAAAATGCGAAATGACTTTTAAATTACAAAACACAAGGGCCCAGAAATATGCACGGGGCGTCTTTTGTCATGCTGTTTGTAGGCTATATGATTTCTGGGCAGTAACATGCACTGGTACTTTGACTATTGTAAAACATTATTATTAACAACATCGAAGTGTAATTTTAAACCTCAGATGTACTCCTTGCATAATAGGCCTGCTGGCGAGCAGAAGTTAAGCTAGCCCCAAGGGACCTCCCCTCGCTCTGTTAAGCTTGCGGCCACCCGCAAGCTTAACAGAGCGAGGGGAGGTCCCTTGGGGCTAAAGTTAAGCAAACAGTCACATAACATAGGCCTAAAGTCAGATGTATGAATACTGTACAGAAGCAACCCCTTGACAAAATAAGTGACTATGAGACGTCTCTGATCACAGTCAGTCAAACTTTTATGCTAATATACCCGGGGGGGGGGGGGGGAGGGAGAGGGGAGGAGTGGGTAAAGAGGGTGGACCTGGAACAACTATGCGTTCAATGACCCACATACGGCCATATCTGCAATCAAATATTGTGTGATCATCTGTGCAGTCATTAATATTTGTGCTAAGATGGTGGCGGATGGGCCTAAAACCACAACGTCGTCAGTAGCTTCAGACTTGCATGGATGACACCACAAGCAAGCATTTGGGGTGGCCCCCCTTTTGTGAGGCCAACCCAAATGCACCAGACGTGTGGCCTCTCATTAGGGATGGAAATATAGTGTAAAGGTTATACTTGCTGCATTATGAAGTGGCCTCTCAAGAGGGGGTGGCTTCTTGTCAGAGGAGCCTTTAAAAGGGGACCACTGTAATGGTATTCAGACTTGACTTACATGTACAGCACCAAATGGTCTTTGTCAAGTCTGATCAACATGGCTGACAGTAACAGAGCTACGGCTGCTCACAGTCAGAATAGTACAAGCACCACACTTATAAAAAGACATGGGGGGTGTTGCAAAGTGCAATCCATGTTGTGAGTGTCTAATGCACTTCCTATTGCATCCACTTGTTCTGGGGGATTATAACAGTGCAAGTTAAGATTGACTGGCAGGTACTAAGTAAAAGTAGCATTGATTAAAAAATTTTTTTTTTCAGCACGCCCAACTGCCTGAACATGAAACCCTTAAACATCGTGGTGTTTATTTTTACCTCTCCCTGAAGACATAGCCATTGAAAAGCTAATTCATGTCAAGTGTCATCCTCATGGTCAGTTTGCACGTTTTCAACCATGGCTTCTTATATTTTGACCCTTACAAATTCCCTACCAGCAAAAGACAGTCAGCAGTCTTCCCCTGTATGTGGAGGACAGCTGTTGACAGTATGTGGGCATTATTGGTCAATTTCCCAAAATGTTACACTTAAACTATTGTGAAAGCACAAAATTTATGCAAAAATATGGGCTTACCCAGGATATCGAAAATGTATTAGTTCTATACAGCAAGCTTCAGTAGGAAGTTAATGTAAGAGCCGTGAATATATCTAAGATTTAAAAAAAAAAATTACCTGCTAGTTTAATAAGATGGTTGCAGTGCAAATTTCAAGGACTGTTCAAACTGAATTGACAACAGTGAGTTGAGAGGAGGCAATACAACTTTATTTTCACAAAATAACATACAATTCTACAGCACTGTCTTATCAACCGTCTGTGTCACCTCTTGGGATTGGCCAGCTTGTGTGCCTTGAGACATTTGGGTGTGCAGAATTTGAAATCGAAGTACTCGAATGGCACCTTGCCTGTTATGTCCACTCCGCACTGCCAACAGCGACTGCAAGTGATGAATAATGATATAACATGAAGAAATGTTAGATTGTATTTCATACTTAAATCAAAGGAATTTTTAGATGTGCAAATCTTATTAAAAGCACCAGATATTAACATTATATGTTAACTCATTGAATGCTAAATTTAATACAAAGTCAACAGCTTTCTTCAGCAGGCTTTAGACACAATGCACCTAAAGACAGAGGAAATCTCTTGACCTAAACCTCTCTTTTCTCTTTTTTTTTTAACCTTTTTGTTTTGTTTGTTTTTTTTTTTTTTTTAGATGAGGCACTGAAACTGGAATCTTTATAGTAATTCAGCTGACAGCAGCTTTTTTTGTCATTAACACTGACAGAGCATACAACTTGACAATTATGGCATCGGAAAATTATCAATCCCTAAAATTTTTTGGTGACTTCATTGTATTGTTCTCTACTCATCACTTTCCATGAATGAACAGTTGCAGTGGTAATATGTGTTTCCATGGAATTTGAGGGTTGTATTGAAACCAATTGTTTTTATAAGTTTTAGTGATCATTTCCAATACAGTTGAAATTGGTTAATTATCTAAGAACAGCTGTATTCGTGTAAAATATTGATGGGTTCCTCAGCAGTAAAGCTACTAAATTTCAGGATCAATCACTGTGCATTGATAGCCCGACAAATCAATATTATACATTAACTCTATTTTTAATTTCTCAGATTTTAACATCATGCATATTTTAAGCTTGAACACCCAGGCCTCACACATACATGTATACATACATGCATGTGGGAGTGCATGCATGCACACATACATGTACATGCATGCACATGCATACAAACACATGCACACTAATATCTCCTGCACCAACACATACTTTGACCAGATTCAGTGAGTTCTATATCCTGGGCCCCACACTTTACCTCATCACTGGGGCATTCTTGCCCTCTGCTTGCTGCTGCTGTTGAAATCGTCTTTCTGCGGCCAGTGCTCTTTTTTCTCGATCACTCAGCGCCACAAAACGTCTCTGTTCTGCTTCTTCTACTCTTTGTTTTGCCTCCTCTTCTTTTTGCCCCTTGAGAGACAGAAACAAGACAAATGACAGAGCTTTATTGTATGGTATTTTTTGAGTAAAAGTCTTCTTTAAAAAATCCAAAACAACCTTTCAGATCATATCATGTCTGTTTCATGAGGAATCGTTCATGGCTAGAAGGATTTAAGTTCACCCACACCCTTTCCTGCTTGTCAGTCACTCTGTGGTCGGTTTGACTAAATATACATGATGCAACCAACAAATTTGGCTTTCCATCTTTTATCAATTTATTGTTCACTAATCTGAACATGATATTACATTCACCATGCAAGGTTTTCATTTTTGTCATAATTATAAAATATGGCTTATAGATCTTACACAAACATTTGATCATGTTATTTTACCATACAATTCATAATGTTATTTTACCATAATCTTGCCATTTACACAGTTGCGTCACAATGACCTTACCCTTACAGTCATTTTTGTGATTCTGTGAGTCTGACAAATTGAAAGTGACCTTATTGAGCACTTTTTTAAAACTGATATGGGCAGGCACTTTTTTTTATTGTATCTTAAACAACATAAAATTGACATTGACATGAGTTTTTCCTTCTGCCTCAACTCATGCCACTTAGTGTTGTATTTTAATGTACCTGTAGCATTCCAGGATTGCCTTGTGCTGCTCTTGGCTTAAAAATAGTTCATTAACCTTTTCCCCCTAGAATTGATACTGAGTCAGCAGGTTTCCTTGGCATGGGTTGGGCACTATTAAAGTGCCCAACTCATGCCAAGGAAAATACCAACATTTCGTTCAGAGAACAGATTACTCTCGATGCCCACAATCTTTTTTTTTCTTTCTTCAATACTCCATTTTTTTTGAGACTTCACAGGTGCCATAATACGGTGTAACAGCACCAAAAATTTGATGAAGATGTGATGAATCCTTCTTGACATATTATGGTAACAAGATTGCCCACGTGTGTGCCACTCAGATGGCCTTCAAATACATGTTTCAAAAGATTCATAAGTTTTAAAATAATAAGAGGAAGTTAGTTTTCAATAGAAATGTGGACCATTATAATGTGCATCTCTGATAAAAATTTGGTGAAGCTTCAATGCATCCTTGTTAAGATATTATGATAACGTAGTCCCCTTGTGTGCCACTCAGATGGCATTGAAATAAATACTTAAAAATTTCATTAAAAAAAAAAAATTATTGGAAAGAGAAACCTGGTTTTAAACAGGAACCTGGTTCATCAGAGGATGCATCTCTGACAAAATTTTGGTAAAGCTGCAGTCAATATTTTTCGAGATTTTGTGGTGACGTCATCAGGGTTGATGCCACTCAGAGAGCCTTCAAATAAATACATTAAAAGTTTCATAAAAAAATTTAAAATGATCAAAGAAACCTGATTATCAATAGGAACTTGGTCCATTATAAGGTGAATCTGATAAAAATTTGGTAAAGCTACGGTGAATATTTTTTGAGATATCGCAGTAATATCATCAGGGTTGATGCCAGTCAGATAGCCTTGCAATAAATACATTAAAAGCTTCATAAAAAGTTTTAAAATAATCTGAGGAAGCTGATCATTTTATATGGGAACCTGGTCCATTAGAAGGGTACATCTCAGACAAAAATTTGGTAAAGCTACAATGAATACGTTTTGAGATATCTTGGTAACATTGTCAGGGTTGACGCCACTCAGATGGCCTTCAAATAAATACATTAAAAGTTTCATAGAAAGTTTAAAAATTATTAGAGGAAGCTGGTTTTCTAGAGGAACCTGGTCCATTATAAGATGCATCTCTGATAAAAATTTAGTAAAGCTATGGTGAATGTTTTTGAGATATTGTGGTAACGTCTACAAGTCAGACGGACGACACAGGGGATGACAATACCCTCTGGCACTTTTTGTGATGAGAGTAAAAAAAATTGTTGGCCTGGGGTATGTTATGTTGAGAGGTCTCATCTACAATTCTCAGTCAAATTGTTGTTCATTACCGTACATATTTCTTGAAAACACTGAAGCAGAAGACATTTGCCCACCAGCCAGTTTTGGCCAGTTTCAGGGGAGAGGAGAGAATTAAACATACAGGGAACTGGGTTTATTATTATTATAAACATATATTGTATTTATTTTCTCTGGATTGACTAATAGTATACAGAGACTAATCTGGAGGCTCTCCACTATTTTAACCCCTCTTGTGGTGCTTTTGATACATGGTCTTGTGTTACAAGATTTCCAAACACTAGAATGACCAAAAGAAATTTTGGTACAACAGTTTAGCACACGGTTAAAGGAAAAATGTTCAGAGATGGAGAGTATCAAGTTAGTATTTTGTCAGCACTGACTGTTTTTATTTTTTCAGATTTACAGGGACATTAGGTTGTCCTTCAATATACTAATGAAGTACTACATGAGAAACCCCAAATAAATGTTTCAGCCTAAAACTGATTTTGAAGAAAGACGGAGAAAAATTTTACTTGCTTACATGTAATAAAGATTATAGCATAATATATACATGTATGTACTATTCAACATATGCACCAGTACACACCTGTCGTGAAAGACAAGATTTAAAATATAAACTACCATACCATGTCCAAAATATGCAAGCATTGAATATAACAATTATACTGTATAATACATATGTACATGTTTTGTACACTATGAATGAAACCCAACCATGCAAATATGATGCACAATAATACAATGTATAAATTCAACATTCTGCAAGTATAGACCCTTTTAGGACCCCAGAAGCTGGTCACTTGCATAATTGTACTTAAAAAAAAGTTGACCCCTTTTAATTTTATTTCAAGCAAATAGCCAAAATTATGCAAATGAATACTGTTGATATTGCCCCTGGGGTCCTAAATCCACTATTAATAATATATACACAAAGAAAAAAGCAGGAACTTAAAAACAAGAAATATAAATTTTATGCATGTGATGGGAAGTATCCAGTCACCCTCAGAGAGGAGAATTGCCAGATTACCTACTGCTACAAGACAGTACATGTTGTTTGTAAATCTTGCCCCTGCATAAGTAAAGTGTATAAACATCAGGGATGATAATGTAAGATAAATGATCTGGTAAACAGGCTGCAGCAGTGGTGAGTTCCTTCAGCATCATAAGGGCTTTTCCACCGTAATTAACATGGAAAGGTTGAAACACTCATCAGTGTTCAGGACAAACACCTGCAGAATACATTTAATTCACACCTTGTTTGCCAAAGAAAACCAACGAAAAAGTCAATGTGCACCACCTACACTCATATATTATACAGGAGAGCTGTATGCACAGCACAGGCTCAGTCTGACTACAAAATGTGCACATTTACCATCTATCATGTGTATGAGGTTTAACTCATTCCACACCAGTCCCTGATATTTACGTATATTTACCAAGATTTAAGACGACAATTGCATATTTAAGTTCTTCATAAAAAGAGCTTTCATTCAAGTACACACATGCCTATAGTCTTAAGTCATTGGTTCTGGCACTGACCAAGGCCTGTGACACTAGTATGGAACGAGTTAATGAAACAAAACCAAAGCACAGGGAAGTTACAGCCCAGAGAAAAACAATGTATTGATATAGAACTGTTACCCAGATACATGGCGTAGTGACTCAGTTTTGTCATATGGACCTAACATGTTCATGTGAGATTTCATGGCACACTGTCATAGCACAAGTAAATTATAGCCTAGAGGAAAACAGATAGATCACTGTGACATACCATGTGACCCCAGTCTAATTTATGACATGTACATGGGTTGTACTCCTTGTGTGTGCCTGTTGGAGGTTTTGTGAAACAGTCAAGGAAAGAAGAGTTGCACTTTAGAGATAAATAGTAAGTCAGTTTCTCACTGTGACCCAGATGTTTGATCTAATGACCTATAGTTTTATTCCATGACACACCCATGGGTTGTGATGTGTGTGTGTGTGTGTGTGTGTGTGTGTAACAGTTCATGAAGCTAAGTCAAAGTACTGTCTTACCTATTGTCATGTAAATGTATAATTTTTGATAACATACATAATGAACATGGCACAAATTAGAAAATGGTGAGAATTCAATGTGCAGAGGTACCTTTAATCTCTCCTTCTTAGCCTTTTTCTGAGCTTTCTTTCTCTCAGCCTCTCTGGCTTTCTTTTCTGATTCCATTTCTTCTGTTAGGGGCCCCGGAACCTGCAAATACCAGGACTTGAGTAAAAATATAGAAGCAACTAGGAAAGACGATTTGCTGCATAACAAATCAGTGTGTGTGTCTTCAAAGCATATTGATTGGTATGGCAATGTACAACTATTCCTTAACACAGGAGTAGAAGTTGGAATGGCATATTCTCTATCTATTAAAGCTTTGAAGTTATTCCAGAATTAAAATTTCTAATGGTGCTATTTAGCACAATTTAAATTGCTACAACTTTCATTTTTAATTCATTAGGTGCGCAATGGTCAACAACTCCTAGTAGAAGTAGGAATGACATCTCTATCTTTTATACTTTTGAAGAAATTAAAGATTTAAAATTTCAAATGCCCCTAATTTGCATAATTTTAAACATCTTCATTCCTCTGTATAAAACAGTCAAACTCCTTGTATGGAGGTACAATAATGCCAAGTTTGGAGTTTCTATGTATAATAGTGTCCGAGAAAAGTGTGGGACAAATTTGCGAGTAAAGAAGAAAGAAAGGAAGGAAGGAGGGAAGGAAGGAAGGAAGGAAGGAAGGAAGGAAGGAAGGAAGGAAGGAAGGAAGGAAGGAAGGAAGGGAGGGAGGGAGGGAGGGAGGGAGGGAGGGAGGGAGGGAGGGAGGGAGAGAGAGAGAGAGAGAGAGAGAGAAAGAAAGAGAGAGAGAAAGAAAGAAAGAAAGAAAGAAAGAAAGAAAGAAAGAAAGAAAGAAAGAAAGAGAAAGAAAGAAAAGTGTGTGTTGACACACACACTTTAAATAGTCTGCTGCCAAGTGCCTTTGGGTGATTTGGACAGAGAAAGGTTATGGTAGATGTGGTACAGCAAAGGAATATGTTGAATCTTTATCTTATACAAAGGGAACAGGTTTGTCTTGTTTCCAGTGACAACCTGTAATGTTATGACCACACACATCTTACCTGTGCTGCAGCATAGTCATATTTGTCTGGGAATTTTGCCATAAATCGACGGAATTCATTCCTAATGTCCTTGGTAACTGACACCATGTAAGCTGTTTGCCCCTGGCCATCCCTATAATAAAACATCAAATGACAACATATAAAATCCTGACCTTCTGTTTATTACAGGGCCATAACTGAAAGATAATTAACCATACAGTTCAATAAAATCTGTCAGGAACCATTCATTTCTCTGTGTAGATTCTGGGTGTTTACATCACATACAGTAGTGTGTGCAACATCCTCAACGTCACTGAATAATATATAGTTATAAATATGCATGTATGTATGTATGTATGTATGTATGTATGTATGTATGTATGTATGTATGTATGTATGAATGTATGTATGTATGTATGTATGTATGTATCTATGTATGTATGAAAGTATGTATGTATGTATGAATGTATGTATGTATGTATGTATGTATGTATGTATGTATGTATGTATGTATGTATGTACGTATGTACGTCTTTGTCTGTGTATGGATGTCTATATTTATGTCTTTATATTATGTAAATGTAACACCCTTACTGTAATGAAAGTGGTATGATATTACAAGTGGTCTTAAAATGTAATGCCATGTAAAATAAACAAACAAAATGAAGTGTCTTCATAGAGGTCTCAAAAATATGTATCACAGCGTAAATGTACCTCCCCCCTCCCACACACACATATACATGAATGAATTATGACCACAAAAACCTTGGATTCATGGGCAGACTGACGAGTGATCATGTCAGCTCTATGCCCAGCACAGCTAAAATGACCATGCAGTGCATCCTGACATGCTCATTGTGAATTACAACACATTTTACAATGTCAGTTAAAGTCTAAAGTCAATCTACTTAAGTCAAACTAGTCTGAATAATCATTAGGGTCTCAGATTCGTATTCCTTGTAACAAGGATTTTCATTCAAGTACCGGTATTCCTATAGTTCCAGAGAGAATGCCCCAGGTCAACAGCTTTTCTTGGCCTGCATTGGGCGCATTGTGCCCACAAAAGCTGTTTGACTCAGTCCAAAATTTGGCACTGAAAGAGTTACAAAAAAAAAAAAAAAAAAACAACCCATCAGAGATCTGAGCAAACCTGTTTCAAGTTTTACCATGCAAACACATGGGTGAGTTCATGTCCCCATAGTTTGCTGCATGTAACTAATCATTCAGCATGATGCCATGTACATTAACATGGTTAATGTCTAGTACAACCATATGCCTACTCTATGGTACAACACATTTTCCAAATTCTATACAACTATACAATCAGGGTCTTTTATGTTGTCCTCTTCATTTTATAACAAAACAAATTTAGTAGTTTTGCAATACCGGCCTGCACAAATTGATGTTTAACACAAGCCACAAATGGGCTATGCTAAAAAAATTCAAAACTCGTTTTATTTTGTATCACCCATTTTAACAATGATGTGAGTGGTCCCCAAAAATTGTGAGAATGGTAAATGGGTTATAAGGCTGCTAAACTGTGCAAACTCTGCATGAACAAAACTATGGGTTATGCAATTTGTGCAGGCCTAAAAAAATCCATGTTTTGATGATGATGATGATGATGATGATGATGATGATGATGATGATGATGATGATGATGATGATGATGATGATGATGATGATGATGATGATGATGATGATGATGATGATGATGATGATGATGATGATGATGACAGCAAAGTCCACTTACTTGGTGGCAGGGTCAGCACCAGCCTGCAGCAGTAACCCAATCACAGCCTTGTGGCCCATACTTGCTGCCAGGTGCAGCAGAGTGCTTCCATGGTCACCAAATGGTTGTTGTAGAACACGAACAATCATCTCTGCTTCTGCACTGTTCTCAAGTTTTTTATCAGAACCTTTCCCATCCTCAATACATTCCTGGCCAGATGCATTTCCTGTAGTTGTTCCTTCTTTGGAAGTGTTGGTATAAGAGGGGGATGTGATGGGCATTGAGTTCTGGCTGGCGATGCATGTTGCTAACAGTTGTGTCAGGGTTTGTGTATTCCCAACTTTACATGCAGTATACAGGGTGTTTCTCAGCCGTTTTGTCTCTTCATCTGCAAAGTACACGAAGGTGTTTTCAACTTACTGGAAGTTAATTTATACAAATTGGAGAGACCGACACAAATCATTCTGAATTGTTCATAAGTTTTTTAATTTGTAAAATTGATCTATTTTTAGTTCAACCAAATACCACAGTATACATTAATTTTATTTCACTATACAGAACATTAAGATACCACATGGGTACATGTCTCTCAAAGAAAGTGAAAACATAGCTCTATGATAGTGAAGCATTATTTGTATCCCAGAAGTCAGACAAATCAGTGAACTTACTAGGTGCATTCAAAATCTACTTCAAGTATCCTGTGATGCCCTTGATCTGGATCCAAAAAATTAAATCTACATTAAAATGAAATACTTTCATATGCTTTCAGGTTTCCCTTATTGATTATCAAAAAGAAATTTAAAACTGTTATACTGCATCATACCAGCCCATAAGACTGCAAAAAGCCCTTCGACAGCCTGTGTTTCAGCTGACATAACCAGGGTCTCCCCTCCCCTCCCTCCAAGTTTGACAGAAATCTAGTCAACAAATTTTACAAAAGCCACAGAAACACTGTACAGACATTTAGAATGGTATTCCCTTACTACTGTGTCATAACATTTCTGTAATTTATGAGTTTGGATTCTAACTACAAACAAAACAAAACAAAAACCAAAAAAAAAAAAAAAAAAAAAAGCAAAAAAAAAAAAAAAAAACAGAGGGCCCTTTGAACAGCCTATCCTCAGCTGACCTTGAACCTTTCAACTGTACAAACTGTCCACCAGATGGCACTTTGCTCCACAGGTAATCATAGCTTATTTGTGCAATTCCTGTGATGCATACTGTTGCCTGTGCCAAGACAACAGTCAGTGAGTCCTTCACTCTATGTCCTCGGTGACCTTGGGACAGAAGATCAAGGTCACCCAGATTATGTAATACAACAGGCCCAAGGGCCTGGTGCTGTCTGACATTACTATTCATGTCGAAGCTACACCCTGCCATTACAAAATCACCTCTTTCAATTTTACAGGCATGGTCAGCTCTAACAAATATGTCAAGGTCACTGATATTACATAACATTCTAGCATCGGACATAGTCTATATAATTATCCTATAAATTTGGCAAGTTTAGGCCTAGTTTTTCTCACACTCTATAAATTCTGAAAGTTTTATAGGACTGTATAATTATTTGAAAGTCATGTACTTCAATCTGACCCTTCAAGGTCACCCAAGGTCAAAAGCAACAACACCAGAAACTCCATTGGTTTGTGCCAATGAGTGCTAAACTGTAAGTCTGTACCAAGAAAGCAGTGTTTCCCAGGTATAGGCAATGTTTACTTATGTACACCTACACAATGGCAGCAGTCAATGTTCAAAGTCATCAAATTCCTTTCTGAAGAAATCTGTGCTTTCACACTGGAGAACTCCAAAACAGCAAAAAACTTACACCAAAAACAAAAAAAATCACAGCACCATCTGTTGACCAACTAAAGTCTCCCAGAACCAAGAAGGGTTCCTACTGTATTCACTCCAATTGTAGCACACATCCTAATTTTTAATCTTGGGGTGGTTTTTTTTTGTTTTTTTTTTATTAAAAATTCAATATTTCTTAATATTTTTAAAAATCAACTGCTTCTGATGAAAGAAGAGAGTTCATTTTTCTTATTTCATGCTATATGGATTCTATAAGTGTAATTGCTTGTTGTATTATAAATTTAGACAGATTATAATCACAAAACTGTAAAAACCATGTCTGCTCCAGGTAATCTTTGCATAAGCACAGTGTGCTGCCTATTGGAATGAATATGGTATGCCATTTGGAGCAATTGGCCGACCAGTTTCAGCGAAGATTTTTCTTTTTTTCAGATTTGACCAAAAGTTAAACCAAAAATATCACAGGAAAGCCAAAAGTCATTGTAGCATATGAATATCGGAACAAGTTTGGTTGAGATCCGCCCAAGGCAGAACTCCACCAAGTTTAAAGAGCATCCAGCAAACAGTCTCTGAGAATTAAAAAAGGTAAAAGTGAATGGAGGATTGACCAACCCATAAGCTCAGCTAACCGATCAGTCAACTGAACAAAAAAATCAGGATATGATAGCTACACCATTCAGTGAATAATATGGATACCGACCATGTCACAGTGCTCCTGCAATAGAGTCTTTACAGCAAATAGAAATACATGTAGATATGGCTAGTTATTAAAACAATGACCATTGCATACCATACTGCATAATGCCTTCTGCATCTGCTGGAATTTGGGGTGGTACTATCTTCTTTCCTTTGTCTTTAGCTCTTTTCCGTTTTGGTTTCTTCGTAAATTCAAAGTCCTTCATATTGGCTGTACCCATGACCTGGTTGTCAATATCAAGGCCAGGGTCAAGGTCATCTTCATACTCTGAGTCAGACTGCTGAATATTTTTCTCTACAATAAAACTAAACCAGTTCTAGATTGGTAATAATTACTAAAAATTATTACTTAAATAGAGGGGTTTTCAGCTGCATGTTGAACAAAATTACCACTGGAGACTGAGCATTTTCATTATTAATTTAGTTTTTTATCAGTACTTATCAGAAATGGGCAAAAATAAGAACCAAATTAACCAGAAACCACACCTTTCTTTTCTTGAAGAAATTTGTTGGGTTGAGTTAGACTTATCAAACTAATATACGTCTGTATTTTTTAAAACAATTTTTTAACAAATTTTGCAATTTACAAACTTGCTCAGTGACATTACAAAACCAAGTCAAGGTTGTACTTGAGAAACTCACTGACACAAAATATTTTGTTGTTGGCCAAATGCATCCTAACTTGGCCAAATTAGTAAGCACATTTTCTCTTATTGTAAGTTAAACAGTGTTATTTTACTGTCAGTTATTTGGAGAATTCTTTCCCAAATGATGATGATGATGATCAATTTTGTTGCTTGTTGCACCAATGCCTTGAGCACTATATGCTTGCCAACAAGCTTTTTGAATGCCACAAAAAAAAAAAAAAAAAAAAAAAAAACACACACAAAAAACCAAAAAACCAAAAACCAATGTACCAGCTGTCATGTACAAAGGTAATGTACATGTGCAGGCTCAATGCACCTGAGACACAGTCAATGAGCATAATTGTAAGGTACGTTATTTTTGCTACAGTGATTACAATGACCCACAATGTAACAGTAAGAGGCTAGCACTGTATTTGGCAAGTACAGGCCTGTGAGCACACACGCTGGCTCACTGCAGTCAGCACATACCACCACATACACTCATTTTCAACATTAACCCAGTTACAGTTTAACCTTGAGGAACCTGACACTGATGGACATGTCACTGCATGAATCAATCTTTTTTACCACTCATATAAAAACCCGCTGATCTTTTCGGACCTGTATCCACTACCAGGGCAACCTTCTCCACTAAGCTCCATCTTTGACTCAGTGGGGGTGGGGGTGGGGGATGGGGAGTGTCTTGTCTGGTGTGCCCTGTGCTGCTACTTAATTATTCATAGCCTGGGGGCGACTTCAGTGTCTGATACAAAATTCCTATTCTGGGGCCCACCACTGCCTACAACTGCTAACCTTAGGGTGTTGTATATACATTTTCAGGTAATGCTCACTCTGGAAAAGTCCCATTATATATTGTACATTACATTCATTTGACAAATCAACCTTCCCTTAACACTAGTCACACATGATAGATTTTGCATAACTACCTCTTCAAAATATCCAATCCGGACTAACCCGACTTGGCTGCCATTTTGAAAATTGTGGATTCTACACCCAATGGTTTGTAAATGAGGACAGTAGTGGGACAATCTTGGGGGGTGGGGGGGGAGGGGAGGGCAGTTATAACAGATGAAACCAAAAGTATATATTTTGCAAATGTATCAGATCATCAATAATGATATGATATTTGTTGTGGCCGCGTATCATTTCAATATCCAAATCATATTTTTTATTGTGCAACTGTCCTGCAATCAATGCATTGCCCAATGTTCAAAATGGTACTCACCACATGCTGGCTTAAGCGAAGGTATCACGTTGCATTTGGATGTGCAAACTAATGAGGATAACTGCTTCAGACACAACCGAGCGGGGCAGATTAAAGCTAAGATAGTAAGTCATGTTTTAAAAGTACTTAAATGACCGTTTGCCCTGGTAACTCAGAGAATGGACACTTGGAACCTTGCCAAATATTACCATAACGATTACCAAACAACTGGGGCTATGCTGTTTCACTGGACAACTGTGGCTATGCTGTTTCCCTGGCCCAAGTTAACCTTCTAGATAAGTTGAAATAAAATGCTGTGTTTGAGTTGATTTTATTGCAAAATAATGGCACATGATGACCACTTTCTAGATAAAATCTTTCAGCCAGCATTGATCAAGTTTTTTTTATTAGGGAAGGGCGGCTTGAAAGTACTTTTTTTTGTTCTATTAACTTTAGGGTTGGGCCTTTTTAGTAGGGTCTGTCAGGCTACTGGAACCACACATATATTTTTGTTAGGTCTCAGGTAATTATATAACTTGGACATTTGTTGAAACCTGTATAAAATGGATGTTCTTTCCCCTTTTGCACATTACCTCCTTTGACGTCAGTTTAATTTGTTAGCTGGGTACAGCCAGAGTCACTTGTCCCATTAAAAATTACCAGAAATGGTTCAGTGTTGTAAATGTTGGCTGTATTTTTTTACTTCCTTAAGAACGATATAAGCCTGGCATCAGTCATCTGGAGTTGGTTATGTGTGCTACATGTACTTTCAGCAAGACATGTATTCAGCCCCCCCCCCCCCCCCCCCCCCCAATAAATTGTTGCTTTCTGGAACATAATTCTAGATATGAATCTTCAACATTATAGCCATACATGTAATTTTACAACCAAAACATAACAAAAGATATCGGAAAATGGAGTCCAATGCACTTCTTGGATGAGGGATGGGATTTCATGTTGTGGCATAAATATCATATTTCAGTACATGTATTTTTTTTACAGGGGGGAGGGGGTAAATTGGCTCTGTCAGGTGGGAAACTTGCATCCATGCATACAAACACCTAAAACCTTGTAAACTTTGGAAGTCTTCTTGTAGAATAAGAGGAATTAAAACAACATGGTCATTACTGTATGGGAGTAACACCTTTGATTATTACCTGGCCTGTTTGCTTTGAACTTAATTTCACTGTCACAACCAGCATCTTTCTGTGGACTTGCGTGACCTGCTCCTGTAGTTTCCTGGTGCCCGACCTTTGACCTCTGGGTCTTGGGTGTCATTTGAATATGCTGCGTAATGTCTGCCTCTGTGCCTGCGGGCCATATTAAACACAGACAATGCATGTCATATTGTATTTGAATACATGTAAACAATGTAATAATTCTTGTTGTGTTATGAATGCCCATCTTTATCAATATTTAAATTGATAAAATGCAGCAGTCTTGACATGCTTGATCGCCTGGAATCTAGGAGGCCAGTATTATACTCCTCCGAGGAAAAAATTATAGATGCATGTATATAAACCAGATAGACAACTCATGCACATCATGCTATTAACTTAAGTATGGCATGGCATTGATTGTTGCCAATATTTCATGAAGAAGGTGGTGAGATCAAAGTCAGTTCGCAAGCTGACAGGCAAGCAAATCTGATGGAGTCTCACTGCCTCCTGTGTGATATACATGTATTGGCAAAAATCAATACCACACCATACTTATTTCCAATTATAATCTGGTTTCAAATTAAAAATCCCCCAATTTGATGCTCAAAAAGGGTTTAACTGGCCTATTTTCACCTCTTATTATTGCTTTTGTTTATGCCATTCCCATTTGCTTGTGTACTCCCTCCACTGCAGAATTTACCATTTTAGAGATGAGTGGGGCCCTGCTTGGATGGCTGTAGGTGTGAAAATTGTACTGCTCTAAGTTACAACCTTCCAAATACATGTAGGCCTGGGCTTAAAATATTGATCATGAAAAAACAGAGACCAAAGTCTATCATAATTATGCCTTAGGACCACATCTGACTATCCTGCAGCTGTAGGCCTATATATGGTTAAGCCCGTCTGAAACTTAACAACCAAATGCATTTTTGTGTTGCGAAGTGTTGTACTGGGGTTTGTAAAGGTTGTAAAAGGTTTGCAAAATGTTGACAAAGGGTTTGTAAAAGGTTGACAAAGCATTTCAAATGGATGAAACAGTTGCAAACCATTTCAACATTTTCATCAATAAGGTTGAGGAAGTGTGTGAAATGGTTGTTAACCATTAGAGAAAGGTTTAAAAGGGTTTTAATGCAATAAGAGGAAATGGTTTGGAAAGTGTTTGGAAAAGGTTTGCCTATCACTCAAATGGTTGGAAAAAGGTTGCAAAAGATTGATGCGTTTGGTGACTGCTAATTTTAACTCGGGCTTTACTGTAGCTTTTGGGAATGTGGAAAACCTGATAGGGCCCTGCCACACAATCAATTGTCCAACAAATGTGATAAGCTGAAAAAGATCATGTGACAAATCAATATACATGTATCACGGTTGAAAAGTGAACGATGATGGCAAGCAGGCCGATTTTCCGTGTGTTGGGCATTTTTTTAAATAGTTTGTGTTCAATTTGGATTATTTTTATGGGACAAAGGTTTCTTACGTGCAAGACCCATGCAACAATTGTGACAGTACTGAGCAAAGTTCATTTGGGGGGTGGAGCCAGAGGAATTGGATGCCATGGCCACTGGCATGGGTAGGCCTACTACTGTCTTGATACTGGTTCAGTGGTTGCCGTCGTCTGGAGGATTATTTACCAAGGGTGTCTATGAATGCATTTGCATCAATTTGTCATTACCCATGTGAGGATCATTTGGGATGATTATTGTGGAGTAATGGCATGATAAGGTTTGTAACTTTGCTAAATTTGGTTGTTGCAGCATTGGCGACAAGTGCGGATAGTGAGTACATATGTAACTGAATTACCGCGCCATCTATTATCAACCATGGTAACTACCATGGGAACGTGGAACCAAAAGGAAACATTGCATTGTCATGAAAGACATCTTGTGCACACTTGCTGCAATTACTTTATTAATGATTAATGGTGAAATAGAAATCTAGGGCTTTTTTGGGGTGGTAATTCAGTGGGGGGAAGTAAAATAAAAGGAGGAGCCACTGTGATATATCAGATGTGATATCACAGCAAACAAAATGTTAGATCATGGGAAAGTGTAGAAGCTAGACAAGGGCCATGATGGCAAAGACGCCCATCTATGGTGCTGTGTCATGTTTCACCATTAAGATTCAGTAGACTTTGCTTTAGGAGAGTCTGACTGGTTTCACCCATCCTGGGCTCTTCAGAGACTACCAAAGATATCACAGCAGACTTCTTTTCACACCATCCACTGAATTATAATTATTTACAAACCCTGCCAAATGCTTAGCCTTCTGCTTGCAAAGATGGAGATATTTTGAAGAAATCCATTGTTTATTAAATCAGAAATGTTAACACTGTCATACCACAAAGCATGTGTGATACATTTCAGGGTCTACCACCAGGTGGCACACACAGCTGGATCTACATGGCTGGACACAACATCCATCTGTAACTCTTACAGAAAGTTGTTCAAGGAAAAATCAATCTCAGCAGGAGATCAACCTAATATGTTATAAGACAGGTAATGTATTGTGGTGTAAATAACAGTTGGTGTGACTTCAGTTTCTAAAGGGAATGAAAATGTGTAACAACCACAAAACACTCTTTTCTTAAAGGTGGTTGGAGGTTGGAAATTAATCTACAGTTCTACAACAGTGAAAATAAAATGCTGTAGTTTCCATTCAATATTGTACACAACATGTGCGAACATGAATCTTCAGCTGTGCTCTGTACATGTACTTCTCAGGTAAAGATACCCAGCTTAAAGCCTATTTTGTAGAGTGCTTTTCACCCCTACTTCACCTTGCAATCCTTACCAACATGGGCAGATTCAACTTTTCCCACACAAAAAGAACATATCAGGTTTTCTTGTCCTGCAGTACTTTTGTGTAAAATCCTAATGTTAGGTTTTAAATAGGCTGGAAGACATCGTTTGCAGGAAATTTTTCCTTTGGAAATGCTACCTTCAATGGATTGATGGTGAAACAAGCATGATCAACACGTTTGTAAAGCAAATGAGGTCTGGGCATGGTCAAATGGATCATATTTCAGTTTGCAGAAGGCACTGTTTGTTCAGAGGAAAAATCTGCTGGTGGCATCACAACCCTTTGAATTGAGATGTTTTGTTCATTCATCCATTAGGCCAGAGTTATTTAATTATTCGCTTCACGAACTCTGCTGACCCTATTTTCGCCAAAATCAGACAAAAAAATAAAATGAAAATTTATCTTTTTTTTTATTTTCGCCGACCGACCCGGACAGTTCTGCTATTTTTTAGAAATTTCCGGATATTCTGTTCTCACAAGCCATGCTTAGAATCCACAAACAAACATGGATGAAAGTTGACATTACCTTGTTTTCTCATAAATTTCATGTAGTCATTTTGATAAAAGTACCAGGGAAAAGTCAACGTTCATCCATGCAAGTAGTTCAGATTGAAAAGCTTGCACCAGTCTAGGACTAGAGGTCTAAAAACATACTACAATACAAACAGACAGGTGTATAATGAGAGAGGAACATGTTAAATACACTGAAGTCCTGTATGGTGTACAGTAATACATGTAGGCATGCTTTAGTTCATAGAAGTAACCAGGTGTGTGGGAAAATTTTTCCCCCTCCTACCCCTTAGTCTGGAGACTAAAATTAAAAAAAATGCAAGTGCTTAACTTTTATTTTTATTTTTATTCCTCCCTCCTACCCGAGCTTTTTGTGGCAAATGTCTGTGAAACTAAAAATTAAAAAACTATGGCCTTACGGCCACAAGTGGAGTAACAATGTTACCGCACTTTGCAGTGCTGGCACTTTCTCCAGCTCAATGGAACTTGAACCACAGCTAACAGAAGGCCCAGTTGACACAACAGCTTCCCGACATTGCCAATATTTAGTCTAATTGGACACAAACTGTACCACTATATAGACAAGACTCTTGCTTTGATCTGGTAGGCAGTAAAACAAAAACATTTTCGTCTTGATCACAGTCTGATACAATTTTGATCTGATCATCAGATAGGGTAGACCATCCAACTATTTTGGCAGCAAACTGCACAACTCCCTGTAGACTTTGTCATGTTGACACCATCATAGCGAGTCATTAATCAATTAGCCAGTATGCTTTATACCATTCATGTCTGATAGGACCTATATTATCTGCAGTATTGGGAAGCTGGTGCATTAACCAGGTGTTCTGTCAGCTCTGGTTGAAGTTCCACTGAGCAGGAGAAGGTACCAGCACTACAGAGTTCGGTGATATTTGTGACATGGCCAGTTGTGGCCATAATGGAGGAACAAACAAAAACATCTCAATTCAAACGGTTTCCATAATGTCACCAGCAGATTTTTCTCTGGACAGACAGCACTCTCTTCAGACTACAGTCTGACCCATTTGGCCATTCCCAGACCTCCTCTGCTTCCGAAACTCATTTCCTGTGCTTGTTTTGACCTCAATCTATTAAAGGCAACATTTCCAAAGGAAACATTTCCTGCAAACAAGGTCTCCCCAGTCTAGGTGTTAAATAATGTAGGATCATAAACTTTTGCAATGGATAAATATTTCAGCTCTGCTTCTTTCTGGATTACACGTACTATACATGTAGGTCCATTGTGAAATATTCGACTCCTTTTCTTTAAACACAAAAGCTTGCATCTTACCTGGCAGCAGTGATTCATTTGAATGGAATTACAGTAGTACCTGTTTTGAAAAACCCATTTGCCTTTTGTGACCATTTTCACTGTGCACAATCATATTTACTGATACTTGACCTATTTTGGGAGTCCACCTGTACAACCCAGTGACCACCCAAAATAACCACAAGAGACCAATTATCCACCCAGAAAGTCTCTATTTTAGACATGTAAAACCCACCTAATCTTTGCAAGGTTGGTAAAATAATCTGTTGAAACCAGTTTACACATTCAAAACATGTTCATACAAGCAATAATTGAACAAACACATGACTGTAAGATGAAATGGGGTCTGATAAATGTACATCAATCATGTCTGAATCCAAATCATGGCTTTGAATCCAAAGTAGTGATTAACTGTTGCACAGGTGGTACAAATGAAACCTCCATTGGAAGGCCACCTGCTTTATGTGACCACTTCTTGGATGGCAATTCGAGTGGTCTCTTATAGGTGGCAGCACTGTATATACTTAAAAAAATCTACTCTGAAATCTCATCAGGAAATCAAATATTTAGGTACACGAAAGAATACACTTTGCCCCAAGACTTACCATAGCACTCTATACTGGTGAGAATTCCATGCACTCGGCTTATCTCCCTGAAGGTGGGCCGCCTGGTGGGGAAAGGTATCATACAAAGTCTGGCATCATTTTTGTCCAATGGAGACTGTTTGCCCCCAAAGAATATCGCTTTATTATGGCTTGGTGCACGAAGAAAAATGTGAGTGCATTTCTTCAGATCCTCAGACCACGCAGCTAGCAGATCTTTGATGTTCTGAAAGGATACCAACATGCAGAATATTGAACAGGAATTCTAAATGATACTTTCTTGAATATATTTTTGTAGTAAAAGACTTTTATAAAATGGTACAAAGAAAATATAACAGAAAACTGATAATATTCTTTTTTCATCCTGCCTTTCTCTGCTAAGAGAAACAAATGTTTAGAAATAATTTTGGTTGTTTTATCCAATGAAATTGACTTAAAGCATTCCTTAGCAATCATCTACATGTACTTATGGATGCACAAGTTCCTATGACTTTTATTGCTGAACTGCATTCTACATTAAGCTGATATGGGTATACCATGACCACATTTACAAGCCTTGTTCTGTTCTTGTGCACTGCTGAAGGAAGTTTTCAGTGGAATTCCCTTTATCTGCTGGAAACTATGAAAGTGGGGAGTTAAGAAACACAGACCTGAGTTAAAGCAGCTTCATTGTATCTGCGGAGGCTGGCACCAGCAGAGTGTATGTTGCCTCCCTGACTGTCTCGGGCACTTTGTGCTGTACCCCGCTTGGCCCGCACAACGTAGCGGTGAAACGTCTTGTGAGCCAGAACTGTATCCCTGGTTAATATATGACAAAATTAGAAGCACCTGGCAAGTTTCTGATGGCAAATAGCTGATCATAATTACACAGATATACATTTTAGGGTGTAGTCTGACTGGTCTCACTCAAGCTGGTGCGCATCAGAGACTAAGTTCGACAGACATTTTAGAAGCTTTATATCCTACTGGGTAACATTCGCCATTATGAAATAAACTACACTGTAGGTCTAATGCTGAACCTTAGGCTCAGGCCTGTATACATTAACCCATGGTCTAACATGCTGAAAGGTCCTTTGTCACATGTGTTTTTGTTTCGATATAGTTCTGACCTGAAAAAGTATTCTTTGCCCCAGTTTCTACAATATTTATATAATGTTCTACAAAGCAAACAATACTAGTCTTACTTTTGCAGCATCAGGCATACTTTCGACATTGTTCTTATAGCTGTCTCTACTACTGTTATTGCCATGATATCATCTTGGTCGGCTTCTCCTTCTTCCATTTCTCACACCATGACATAACTTAAGTCCATGACATGACATGTTCTGGTATCGGCCCACTTTATATTGACCTTTTCTTGCTCAAACCAAAATAACTGATTGATATGACTGAAGGCTTTATCAAAAATTTGAAAACACTGATATGATCATGTGCATGTGTGCCAAGCAGGGTAGCCAAAGTGACATAAGCTTCTGTGTGGGTATAGCAGATGCTGTGGTAGTGATGGAGACACCCAACCATGCTGAAGATCATGAGAGCTGTGGTATTCTGCAAGGGTGAAAGCCTATGGAACATGAGTAGGAATCATTCAGTATGACAGACACCCACTGGGGTCTCATTGCATGCAGTTGGCTTTATGTTGGTAACACAACTTGCCTTGTTTCCATTGCATGTTTACATATGTTTAGGTGAGCTAGGCATTAGCATAAGGCTTGGCAAGTATCCCCATTTTCACTTTTAAGCCAATGGTTCTAAAGTGTAAAGCTGGTGGATCTAGCAGTACTCTATTGGGAGCCTGAATGCTTCAGTTTTGTCTTTTTTTTTTTTAGCTTAGGCACTGCCAGGGTGAACTATGTTCCAAGAGCTGTACGATGAATCTTAGGCCTATGAGATCTAGTTTGGCAAGATGTCTGACAAGTGGCTGTGTCATGTTTTCCTTCTTAATGTAATAGCTATATTCTTTTTATACAAACAAAACAAAAACAAAAACAAAAAAAAAACAAACGAAACTTTTACATGATGTGATCAATGGCAAAACAAATCATGGCTATGTTCAGTCCCAATCCACCTCTTAAAACAGACTATTATTATATCCAATATCATGGTACTAGCTCAAAGTTCTCAAGTTCTAAAATGAACAGGCCAGTTTACATAAGTGTCAATCTGATTTTACGAATTACATCTATGTGTACTAAAAACCAAACCCTTACAAATGGCCACAAGCAAGTGCAATATCAAAGTCAAAGTTTATACAGTTGTAAACTTATCAAGAGAGCAGTAAACTTCACTACAATGGCTCTATAACTTTGGGAATGAGGTAAAGGTCAGCCAGTAAAATAGCCTCTGCATTTGTTTTATGTACATGTACTTTGGAACAGCAGGACTCGGCAGCATCATGTAAAGTATGTGTTGAGTGCGAGACCAACAGAACATGATCACCATATGTGGTTAGAGTACCTTGTTGTTGTTGTTTTTTTTGCACTTGCAAGTGGTGGTTTTTGCTAAAAAATTGAGTTTGCACTCTGTTAGACTCCACAACTTGGAGTAATGAAGCAAGGGAAAGCCTCCTTAGATGACGTAACTTTTACCTGTCAAAGATGGCAGCAGCGAAGTGTCCTCCTCCTGTCATGATAATTGCCCACATCAGCCGCCTGGGTAATTCAGTTACCATCCTAACCATGTCCTCTGATGAACTGGGCTGGTTCTGTTTAAAAACAAAGAGGATCGTATCTACAGTCAAACTTTAAAAGGTTTTCTTTAAAGACAGGTGGTTCCTGAAGGAGGTTAAGTGTTTGAAAGACTGAAATGGAAAAAAGTTATCCAGCTGTATGCAAGCCTTTATTGGAATGTACATGCAGGGCTACTGAACCCGCACAGCCATATGATGTAATTAATGAATCTTGAAACAGTAGGATTTTTCAAATTCAAAGTCAAACCACACACACACACACACACACACACACACACGTATATATATTATGTATATATTATATACATATATATAATATATATATATATATATATATATATATATATATATATATATATATATATATATATATATATATATATATATATATATATATATATATATATAGCTACACTCCTTCATCAAGGAAAAGCACTGGCTCCTTTCAATAGACTGTGGCACTTTTAATTTTGAAAATAACTTTACAAAACTATTTTTGGAAATGGTTGAGTCTTTAGATTTCAAACATACATAAACACAGCAACTTTGGAGTTAATGAGTGCTAAATTTTCAAAGCCATTTTTTACCCAATCACCTGCAAACTTTTGGAAAATCAAGATTTATAATAATAAATTCTCCAGGTATGGTTGCCTGTATTTGTTAAAATAAAGTAAATTTTGAACTTTGTAGCACCTTGGAGTTGATGTTTGAAAAATGATGACCTTCGAAACTTGAAATTTAAAAAAACACAAAGGAACCAAAACCTTTAGAATAAATTGAAAGTCCCATACATGTACCTGAGTAACCAGTTAAACTTGAAGTTTGGTAGGGATTGAACTAAAACTGTTTTTGAAAATCAAAAATAAAATTTACATTCTTTGATGAAATTTGCATGCTGGACAAGAATGATATTTTTCTACCACAGTTGAATAGACCAGCATAAAAGTTGTATATTTAGTGTATTTGGGATCCCAGGACTTCAACCATTCCAAAAATATATGGTTTTGTAAAGAACATGGGGGTTTGACAAATCTGGACTGGGAAATGAGTCCAGATCTATACCTGGACATGAACAAAAAATGCAAGGTTGAAATTTGGTATCTTGCATGTGAATTCAGGCCACCACTGCTGTTGCGTATAAACCAAAAAATTATCCCCAAGGTGTCTCAAATTTCAGATATTGCATACTTAGCACCTAAGGAATACCATGGTATCCAATAGGTGCTAATTATGCAATATGTGTATCTGTAATTCCCTAGGAAATATCCTTTGGTTTATGTACAAGTATAACAGCTGTGCTTACCTTAAGTTATATGCAAGATACCAGATTTCAACAGTAATTTTTTTTTTCCATATTGTCATGGGTGTTAGCCTCAAAGACGTGTGACCAGGAGGTTCTTGGAAAAAGTGCATGAAATCAAAATAACAGTACATACCAGTTACTGTGGTTATCATTTTTCTACTTGATGTCAATGTATATGTCATTTTAGACCATAAATACATGTAAAGTTTTGGTTGAATGCTTGTGAGTTTTCATAAATTGCATGGTAACAATTACAGAGGTACACGTATCTGTCATCTCAAGAGCACCTCTACTACAAGCAAAAACTGCTGTTTTTCTGCAGGTTGTCTTAAAATGCTGCCCACTTGAACACATGTAGATGGAATATGTGTAGTCAAGGGTCTTCAGACAGTGGTTTCAAAATGACAAGCAGTCTCTCAGGGAAGGTGGTCCTCATAGTGGGTACAATGAAATTTGTCTCGCAAGACCACCCATAAGCATGATTAAAAGACTGTCTCTCAAAGTAAATACAAAATATATGAAAAGTACCAAGCAAAGCATCCTAACAACATGGTGTGTCAAGACAGGGAAGACCATACCACAGGGTTATTGTACCTTTTTGCTGTGAACCACACATCTGTATACAGAGAAGAGTTCCCCCTCAGCATTGCGGAAAAATACTTTAGGATGACGCTGCATCATGCCAGCAAAGTGCTCAGGTTGCTGTGTATCCATGGTCCTGTCATGACTTTTGGCCTTGCTGTCTTTCCTTGAAACAGCTGGAGATGAGGTTTTACTTTTTTCACTTTCGCTGTCTGCAGAATCAGTTTCTGAATCTGACCCAGAGATGCTTGAAATATCACCTGAAGACAAAAAATGGATAATTGTTTGATGTGGTAATATTTTAGCAAAGGCATCATAACCTCTATATATGTTGCATATTAGTTGTACCTAAGCCCCTATTTCCTTCTGTTCCATGATTTTATTTCTATCTTCCAAGCAATGATGATTATGATATATATTGCTGGCAAAGGGGTTGGGGTAGGAGGCATACAAGACAAGAGAGCCCTTTCACCTGCATTTTCAAAACCATCAGCCAGATTTTGTTTTGGTGAGCTAGAATCTGGAAATATATATATATATATATATATATATATATATATATATATATATATATATATATATATATATATATATATATATATATATATATATATCATACTGATACAGGAGTATACACCCTACATGCAGGTTACAGGACACCAGGGATAAAAACTAAAGGGATACCTCATTATAACAACACTATCTGTTCTCTGCAAGATGTGCCAGATAACTGAATTGTCTGAATATGTCACATAAAAGAGTCAAATAGCAAAGGAATTTGACTTTGAGACCCTCAAAACTTGTGTCCTCAAATGAATATGACCTGATATTTGAGTGAGTGTCATCACAGTGAGGATTCACTGTCCATGCCCTTGGATGATATACAAGTAGATGTATAATCAGATCTAACCCTAAGATGATATTATGTCTCACACAACAACAATAGCTCTTACCAAAGTGTGAGTAATTGCAATATTTGTGCACCAAAATTAGATTCTTTAGTTTGGGCAGATTAGCCATTGTCAATTCAAAAGCAACAGGTTTGGACACATAGATGAATAACTGAAGATTCTACCACAGTAGCACATACATTTTGTTACCCGAGCAACTGCATCTGAAGGCCCTCAAACTTCTCACTTGGATGCTGATGCATGATGGAAAGTTTACACGCATAATAATATGAAACTAGACAGCTGCTCTTGGAACATTAGTCAGTGCCAATGCACCTCAGCCTACACATAATGGTCATGCTGTCTCTATTTCTACATGCACAAATATTGGAGTGTTTTCCTGAATATTTCTGCTGAGCTCACACTGGCTGCTCAGACCAGCTTAAGTGTGCAGGTGCCCGGGTACAGCTGACATTCTGCTCCTTGGAAATATTGTGGAAATCTCACATTATAATGAACTGCATATTTGTGATACAGAATTCAACTGGCATGCCTCGTTTTGATAATGGCATTCTGTCAACAAGCCAAGAAACCAGCCTACACACAATGCCGTCTAGTGGCAAATGAGTGACAGTCTTACATTCATGATCACCATAAACAATCATAATTAAACCTGTTCATTCATGTTGGGCTTTATGAATCATTAAATAACTGTAGAAAGTACTTACATACACTAAAATATTATTTTCGTTTCCTTACATTCTCTAATTTCTAATATGAGAAAGAAGACAATTATACATTCAGTTTTGTTTTTTGTTTTTGCTATACAATAAGAACAAATTCACCAATTTGCATGCAGTTTTTTGTGTTGAATAGGTAAAAAAAATCCATGAATTTAAACCTTTTTTTTTCTATTTTCACTCATTTGAAATTTTCACTGCCAGTACCTATTCTAATTTTTGCATAAAAAGTTATAAAAATCACGGAAAATGATTTTTTAATAATTTTTTTTGAAGGAAAGTCATTAAAATATGAAATGGAAAAGTTAAAAAATATGAAAAAGCTACCTGACATGATGTCAAAATAAAAAAAAAATTAACAGAAAACAGTAACTGTTACAATACTGTTGATCACTAAGTTGCAACACTAGAGGGTTAACCTGATAAAAAGCACACATAAGACAAAGGCCTGTTGTTTAAGCAAGTAGCATGAGGTGGAGATACAGCCTGAGGCAAGTGATTTATGACTGAAGGCACACTAGACCAGCTCATTCATAGTTTAGTGACTAAGTTGGGGTGACCAGGTACTTCCTTCTTTAATGTATTGAAAACAATCTGCTCATATTTTCTTAAATAGTGTCAAAGGAATACAAAATGTTGTATAAAATACAGGTCAAGGAAAATCTTTCCTGGCTTCCTCTTAGTTTTTCATATGGAAAACTTTTTAACTCAATTAAATTGGGTAGCGTGTCAAACCAGGGGAGACATCCCGGCCAGCCTGTTAACTTTCTACAAGGATTAAACACCAAATTAACATCAAAGCTGACACTGATGACTGCATATTCCATACACGCCTCCCCCCCCCCCCCCCGTCCCATTATCTTGTCCATGCATTTCAATGGTTTCTTTCTTACTTTTTTCTTTTCTTTTCACTTTTTATATGCAAAATATCTACTGTACCTGACAATTCTATATTTTAATATCTTTCTCCATAATTTTTGTGCATGGAATGTAGATGTATTTCAGTATTCATCCTCACAGACATCAATTTATGCACTTCACACAGACCCTTTGACTATATTATACTACAGGGAAACCTCATTATAATGACACTATTTGTTCCCAGCAAAATGTTACAGATATCTGATCATGTCAAATAAATGAGTCCCATAACAAAGAAAGCTAACTTTAAGTCCTTCAAAACCTGTGTCGTTAAGTGAATATGTCGGCCATCTGAGTGTTGTTCTAATAAGGTCTGACTGTATATAAAAAAAAACACATCTACTATCCTCATAAAACAAGCGCTGTAAACCAAGGTATCATTACTGGCTACCCCTCACCAAAGGTAATGTCCAGAAAAATCTGAAGATAAACAAGCCATCACCTGTCATTGACTCAAAGGCCTCCTCTGTGACTACCTGTGAGCCTCGCAACTTTTGCTTTAAGTTAAACCTATGCCAGTCAGTCTTGTAATGTTGCATCTACAACAGAATAAAGCCAGTTGATCTGCTGGTTATGATGTATTTGAGAACCATGTTTTATTGCTGTAAGGAAGTAAATCAACAATAAAACTGAATAACAATACTTGAATATTTTAACAACTTCTTGCTCATTTTAAAAATGAAAACAATGCAAACAATGTTATAGAAGAGTCTGATATGAGGACCTTCACTGTGTGTTATTGATGCCCATTAACCTGCTTCTTCTGCTGCTTTTGCTGGACACATTTTGAAAAATCAGACTTATAAAAACGTGGATGAATAGGCTGACACAATTAAAGTAAATGATACATACATACATATATACATATATATATATATATATATATATATATATATATATATATATATATATATATATATATATATATATATATATATATATATATATATATATATATATATATATACATGTATATACATGTATCACAGTATTCCTATCAGGAGTTCAGGGTGCTAACAAACTTTTAGAATACGAACTTACAAGTTCACAGGTTTGATGTAAATTCTGTAACACTACTTTTTAAATAATTAATGGTTAACATTGACAGTACATGTATTTACATTATCTCATTATTGGGGTCATGGATGCGGGAAAGGTGCTTCAAGGGGTACGGGTAAGGAGCAGAGATGACATGGTATGATGGACAGAGCATGCTGGGATGGCTACTACCTGTTCGTTTCTGTCTGCAAAAGAGGTCACACAACAGGAACAGGTCATCTTGTCCGACACAGTCAAGTTCTCTAAATCTGCCACTGGAATATCTGCATGAAGTAGAGGATAAAAAAAAAAAGATAATTATATGTATTATTTTATCACCAAGGATCACTTTCATTCTCTTTAAGTTACTGTATAATAATCAATTTAACTGAAAACTGTACTTTCATATTTGTTTATTTTCCTGACAGCAACAAAAGTGACAACAAAAATACATTGAACCAGTACTGTCTCAGCATAGGTAGTCTGAAAATGAACTATGAAATACAAAAAAATGTAAAAATTGATACTTGTGAAAATAAGTACAGTCACTACATACAGAAGTCAGCCTCATATTCATTGACTTCTTTTTAACCACAAAAGTGGCCCCATTAGAGGGGTGGCCTTTCTTGAGGCGAAAATATAATAGAAATCGTCCTGTGCTGGGCTGGTGCTAGCCTTAAGCCAATTTGCTATAGGGTAATATAAGTTGAATTTTCTTAATAGAAAAATAACTTAAGTTGTTAATCTGTCAAAACAAATCCTCCGAGTTGTTTCCCTGCCTGTGCGCCTGATCACCCAAGTGCTAATCACGTTGGTGATCAGGCATGCAGGCAGGCGAACAACAAGGGTGATTTGGTTCAGAGATTATGGACGAGGGTCATTTTGTATTTATCCCCTACAGTCCCTTAAGAAAGAAAAAAAAAGACAATTTGTATCCCTTGTACCATTTTATTTTACTACACTGCATCATACTTTGTCACAGTCATGCCACGCCTATGAATATAAAATTTAAACAACAAAGAAGTGGTCGACCATAGGCCTAATGGCAGATTTTTTTGGACAGCTGTCGCTTCAGCCCAAATTCCCAACAAAAAGCCACTTTTTTATTGTTCTTGGAACTAATTTGGTGGAGAGGAGAATTGGAAGGTCACGTTGCCTTGGAATTATGTACCAGCAAACATTGATTGATTGAAGGACTTTCCTTGGTCTAAGCATCAGTACATCACTATGCATAATACATACAATTTCATATTTAAACCAGGAGACACGTACTGCATTAAGATTCCGGAATATCGCTATCATGCAGACCATCCAATAGTTAATTAAATTTTATTGTACAGTTCATACGCTGCTGGCTAAGGAACAAGAAGTTTTTTTTGGGTTGTTAGACCAAGTGATGATAAAGATAAAGATGATAAGTGAATCATTAATGAGTATTACCAGTACAGATATAACAATTGGCAATATTGCAGTTGGTTTCATAGTTATCAATAATGTACTTCTTTGCATACTGGTTGAAACCTTTAAAGGAATGAGTAATATGGATTTTTGACATGACAATCTCAGGTAGGTTATTTTCATTAATTAGGTCTGGTATTTTGTATCTGATGAACAAACGACTAACTCTAGAGTTAGTGACAACTATTGGCATAGTTGGGTTAAAACAGGGAAATTATGTATTGTCGCATCATATCTATGTGGGGCAAGAACAGGCAAAAACATTCAAAAATATGCACCCGTGGAACTTGACTGAGTGAGGGTCATCAGATTGGCCCCATCACTGACATCAGCAATGTGAGCATTGCCCAAAGGAACGGGGAGATGGCTACCTGCTACACCAGCTGGGACATACGATGAAGACACAGACCGGGGAGTGTTTTGGACAGATGTTAAAGGTCTCTGAAAACAAGAATAATTTTTCCCTGGAGAATGCAGCACATGACGTGCTGCTGATTTCTGCTTGCTGTTGTATAATAATTATTCATGGACAGCACATTTTTGTGCCTGCTCAGCTGTTGAATGATGGTCCGCGGGACTCCCTTCGAGTCTTTAATTGATAAAATTATAACCCAGTGCAAGTGGAACAATATGGGACAGCACCAATGGGAGTCTTATCTATAAAACTGTAAGAAATGTTCCAATGGCATTATTGTGTAATTCTGTGGTTTAAAATTAAAAAATTATATATACATTGTATAATATTTGTAGTAGATGCCTGTAGTTCATTTGATCATAGTGCTGTATACAATGTATGTACGACAAATAGGTCAGTATTGACCTGTAGTCTTGTCAGTAAAACCTTTACTTACTTATAAAATACAACATTTACAACATTTGTAGCATCAACTTTTCCTCAGTACAAATGTCTGCACAATTTACAAATATATGAAACAACAGAGGTCCACTCATAGATGTGATCAGTTATTTTTCACCATCCTCATTGGTACATGATATGTCCTTGTTAAATCAAGAGGTTTCAGATGGTAATGAATTTCTATGACTAGAATAGTTTACTATACAATTACATTCATACACTATTTTTTTTCAGCAACTTGCAGTGTGAATACAGGGACAAAATTGCTGGGATGTATTGTTATCAGGTGTTATGCTGTGTACTGAGCTGTTAACAGTTAAATATTGAAGATGGTACTTTCACTTTTTTTTTTTTTAATTCAGGATTCAAACATGCATAGCAGAGTTACCCGGTACCAATGGAGCACCTGTTGTAATCAGCAGCACACATGTGTTTTGAACAATGTGAACCATGCTGACATGGACCTTTTGACGCAAAATTCTATATTTTAAAAGCAGATGTTTATTGATTGAAATTTTCTGATTCAACATAAGCTTCTGTCCCCACGTGCATATTGTCACATGGGTGTGGCAACAGTGCTGGCTTTATTGGCTGTCAAACAAAACAGTAAAACCTTGAAATCAAGACCACATTTCAAATCAAAGGCAAAACACACTAGTACATGTAATTAGCTGGCAAATTACATCACATGATATATACTTTTTAAATTCACGGCTCTGGTGATACACGTTTTATATGTCACTATGAAAAATTTGTTGAGTTAGTAATGACGGTCTGTGAAAATGATGTGGCCAAGGCTTTCATTACATCAACAAGGCCAGACTGCCCAACTGTTTCTTCCCCAGATCTATATTTTATGTTCGGAACAAGCGGAACTCAAACCTGCAACCTTTGGCACCAGTCGCCTAGCTGAAATGGGAATCTCACATATCCACTCGACCAAATCCCCATTCTCACAAAGAATGGGGATTTGGGCTACCACAGCTGTTATAATATCACACGCCTTGTGTCTACCAGCTATCAAGTGCTGAACCTGCTTTCAGGATTTTTTTTTAACCCTTGCATGTAAATTCCTTTGATCTTTTCTTTTTGTTTGTGGTAGTGTGTGAACATACAAAAAAACAACCGTCGTGAGAGCTTATGTACAGTTACTCCAGCTCTCCCCCAATTCAATTTGCCATCAAGCTGTGATAACAAAAATCATTACTGGCCAAGTCCATTCACATTTAATGTGCCACATCACACTTTACAGTGATGAAGTGTAGCAAGTGTCACTCCTGTCATGGATTAAGTTTTTTTTTACTTTAAATTGTCTTATTTTTAATTTTAATGTATCCAACACAGAGGAAATTTATATATCAATGAAAGCAGTAAATTAATAAAATTATTTATCGGATTTTGGTTATGATGTTCTGTCATCCTGGCATCAACACGCCTTTTTGCCATAAATATGACAGAGCGCTCGCATGCTTTATGGAAAAAAAAAAACACCTGTCAACACCACAATGCCAAATCCTAGTAACAGCAACCCAAATGAAATTCATCTCTATGATTACAACAAACTGTGACCCTAAAAACTTTATGAGCCTTAATCTGCTGAATAAGAATATTGTCAACATGCAACTTCTTCAGATTTAAACTTGAAGTGAGTTTTCATGAAAAAACATAATGCATCACCTAGCATTCAACTTTTTGTGGGGCCCTGTGACCTTCACCTTTGACCCCATGGTCACTCATAACCAACGCTTTGCAAAATGTTACCTGCATACATTCAGCAGTACATTTGAGTCAGAGCCCAACTAAATCTTTGTTGGTACTGTAGAGGAACTTAAAACTTAATTTTCATTGAAGGGCTCTATGACCTCGACCTTTGACCTCAAGGTAAACGCTGAGCAAATTTAAGGGAAGTCTCACCCGTGTAAATAATGACCAAGTTTGATAGACTTCAATAACACCTATTTGAAGATGTGGCACGGAAACCATTTTATTTTCACAAGGCATTGTGACCTTGACCTGTGACCTGAAAGTGGTGCAGAATCATACGAAAAAAATTCCCCAAATCTATGGAGTATCTGTACCAAAAGTTTCAAGTGAATATGGCTTACTGTTTTGAAAAAGTCAAAATGTGAAGTACCATTGCAGAATCCATTGACTTGCATGGTAATCAATAAGAATGCAAAAATCCCCCCCCCAAAAAAAAATAAATACATAAAATCCAAAAATCATTGGACCATGACCATTTGAACACAATAGACCATGTCAGAAATGAGTTTCACCACCAGATGGCTCTGGGGTACTATACACCCTAGCCTGACAGAGTGCCCACTAGCTAAGCATGGCAGAGTATGGGAGGTGGAGAGTCTTTGAGTTGAAACAGGAACTAATCAAGAGAGGAGCACCAACTAAAGGCAAAAAGTGTGATTTAGTAGAAGGTAAGTACTTGCTGATCAGTTTCATATATTATCTTACAGGAATTTATCCCAAGATTACAAGTTTAGTCACTTGACTCCAATGGGTTGAACCAGCAGTTTACATCACTGGTTATATATTGCTGTGTGTGTGTTGTCTCTTGGCCACACACAATTCTGTGACAAGTCAAATTATGAGACTGTGATTGAAAGTATAATTAATGTTCCATAAAGAGAGACTTTCATAGCCATACATACATTATTTTGAATGTGGAATACCCTGGTCAAAGTGCACATAAGCCACCAGTAGCCTGACCTGAGCCAAGCCTCTGGGGCCCAGCCAGTAGCTTGTATATTGGGTCACTCCAGGGGATTAGCAAGGTGTTAATGCTGCTGTTGTCTAGTTCCTCTGGGGCGAGTGCTTTATGGGTGTGCTGTGTATACAAGACACTTGTTGGTAATGTGTTTGTCCAGAATAACAATGAGGTAAAAACACTGCATACTCAAAGGCAAAGATGAAAAACTGAACAAGAAAAGGAAAAGTAACTTTGGGATGGGACATGCGCATTGGCGGTATGTTTTGTGTGCTTTCAGTTATGGTTTTGAATCCTTGGTCGGGCCATTGAGGAAGGGGTGTTTCTTTTTTCAGACTGAGTATAGGTTCAGAATGAAAATTGTTATTTCTGTCATATGCGTCAAGTCTGAAAAAAAGTGCAAGACTAAATATGTGTCCTGTCAACTGAACTGTATGAGGTAATGAAGGGCAGCCAAGCTGTTCAAATGTAAGGAAAAAGGTAAACTTTCAAACTGGAGGGGACATAAAGTTACTTTTCCTTTTCTTGTTTAGTTTTTCATCTTTGACTTTGAGTATGCAGTGTTTTTACCTCATTGTAATTCTGGACAAACACATTACCAACAAGTGTCTTGTATACACAGCACACCCATAAAGCACTCTCCCCAGAGGAACTAGACAACAGCAGCATTAACACCTTGCTTATCCCCTGGAGTGACCCAATATACAAGCTACTGGCTGGGCCCCAGAGGCTTGGCTCAGGTCAGGCTACTGGTGGCCTATGTGCACTTTGACCAGGGTATTCCACATTCAAAATAATGTATGTATGGCTATGAAAGTCTCTCTTTATGGAACATTAATTATACTTTTAATCACAGTCTCATAATTTGACTTGTCACAGAATTGTGTGTGGCCAAGAGACAACACACACACAGCAATATATGACCAGTGATGTAAACTGCTGGTTCAACCCATTGGAGTCAAGTGACTAAACTTGTAATCTTGGGATAAATTCCTGTAAGATAATATATGAAACTGATCAGCAAGTACTTACCTTTCTACTAAATCACACTTTTTGCCTTTAATTGGTGCTCCTCTCTTGATTAGTTCCTGTTTCAACTCAAAGACTGTCCACCTCCCATACTCTGCCATGCTTAGCTAGTGGGCACTCAGTCAAGCTAGGGTGGATAGTACCCCAGAGCCATCTGGTGGTGAACTTTCTGACATGGTCTATTGGTAGATAACTATCCAATGTACATGCCCACTAAGTTTTGAGTGAATCTGGCCAATTGTTTTGGAGATGTAGAAAATGTGAACTAGCATTGCAACCCTCATTGACTTGCATAGTAATCAACAGGAATGTATGCAGTTTAACCTTTCACGGTTACTCAGGTTTAAAATAAACTATACAAATTGAAAGCCCATAGGTACTTTCCTATTAATGTTTTATGGTAACCTTGGGTCTAAGATGCACCATTAAGAAGGCATAAGCTAATATGTGAAAATTGTTGAGTCGGCAGAAAAAAACAAGGATAAATTTGACCTTGATCTTTGGTTTAAATGTTATATATTATTAAATGGGAAAAAATTCCCAGGCCCATAGATTATCTGTACCAAATTAAGAGGCAACAGGTCAAGAGGGGACAAAAATATATAGAAAATAAGATATGTGATGGCGGGGGAAACCACAGGACTAAACACTATATATGTATTCCCCCTGTATGGGGGATGCATAACAATCAGCAAGTCTCTGATGTTATAAATACATGTATCATCTGCTTCTTTTCTTGTCATCTATTAGAAATAATTTCACGTCAACACCTTTTCTTTTGCACCAAGAATATGCTGAAGAAAGCTGGTGACTCAGTCTTGACAGGATTAAAAACTTTGAGCATGCATAAATATCAACTTAGGAAGTATGGCTGGTTATTTGAATACAAGACAAGTCATCAACTAGTTTCAGTGATGACTTGTCAAAAACAAACCCCCCACCACCACCCCCCCCCCCAAAAAAAAAGCATAAAGCCATACGGTTCAAGTATGACGTACATACATGTATCCAACAAAAGACTGCATCAAGCCACATGACCCAAGTACCCTGTACATGTACAACAAAACTTTGTTAGTCCAATTATTGTGGTCCAGTGAAGACTAATTACATATATAATGACACTGTCTGTTCTCTTATAAAGGTGTCAGATAACTGAATATGTCAGATAAATGAATCACACAACAAAGAAACTGAACTTTTGCCATTCAAAACATGTGTTATTATAATGAATATGTCGGCTATCCGAGTGTCGTTATAATGATGTTTCACTGTATTTCAAGGAGATACAGTGGTGCACCTCTTGTAAGGTCCCTCCCACCAGAGGCCACCCCCTCTAGAGAGGCCACTTCTCCATGTAGCAAGTATAGCGCCATGTTCATTATACTTGCCCCTAAAGGAAGGCCACATATCCAGTGCACTTGGGGTGGCCTAGTAAGAGGGGTACTACTGTACCCCACTTCTAGTAGGACCATAACTAAAGTATGGTATCATGAGAGACACTTTGTTATTCAGTCTAATAATTCATATATGGTATGAAAGGCTTCACACCAATATAAGATAAAGCGGCTCACTAACCTATACATTACAGATACAGTACCTGCAAATTTTGTTTCTCCCATGAATGGCTCTTGGATTTCTTCTTCTTCTTGTGCAACATTGCTTTTAGCTAGAACTAAACCCTTGATGACTAGATCAAAAGCATTTGCCTCGTATAAATGTACAATTCTTCTGTTTTTGTTGTTGTTTTTTCGCTCTTCCTTGACGTCACCTTTCGCCAGGGTTGCCATTTGTAATTTCTTGTTTGCTCTGGAAGAAAAAGTAAAAATGTAACCAGTACAAAAACTGGGACAAGCTGAGAAAGATTATTTTCAAAATAACTTCTTATGTAACCTGAATGATGAGAAAGACCTGGCAAACAAAATAGACAGCAGTAAATAAGAGTTTGGGGTCAAGTCAGAATAATATAAATATTAATATTATAATTTTTGCCATTTTGGCATTTCAGGCATTTCACTTAATTTTTAATTTCACTATTTTGAACATAATTCCTATCAAACTACTGTAATGTTAAAAAACTATTTCACTGTATTTTTGTTTTCATGGTTTTGTGCCATCAGCGAAATAATTAAGTGAAAATGGAAATACATGTACAGTAAAATAAAGCAATTTACAGTATGCAGAACAATTTATTGGATTATCCCCTGGGACCCTTGGGGGAATCCTACAGAAGCTCAAGGAGAGCTTTGTTTACTTGCCTGCCTGTCAGCAGCCCAGACCGCTTTCAGGCACAGTACTTTCGGTGAAGGGCTTGGGTGCAAAAGTCAGACTGGCACATAGAGTAAAAACCAGACTCAGATATGCACAGTACTGAAGCACAATTGATAGCACTTTGTTATCAATTTGTTGCACATGTTTGAGACCATGTGGTGAAACGGTATCTACAATATCCATTTCATTTAGGTGAAATGTAAAACCAGGCGTGTGCCATGGAGGTAAATGTGCCGGTTTGTTTTTTGCTAATAATTAGCACCAGTCCGATCAGTTTGCCCTGTACTGGGCCCATCAGAGATTGAATTTAATGGATGCCGTCCATTATTTAAATACCGTACGCAAACGTCGGTCCTAGTAACGTTAGTTACATAGGGTCAGGACTCTCAATAAAAATTTGAGTCAATGACTGTCTACTCCATTTGTAAGACAGTCAGTCAAGGTACACACGAGTCTAGCCAGGTGTAATGTCACATGGCCAGAGTATTAAGGCTCGTAACCAGGGCAGTGTAGGTTTGCCTTTGGCCTGAGCAAGGAGGGTAGAGAGAGCTCTCTACCCCCTCCTTGGCTTGAGTAAGATGGATTTCTTACTGGATGTTGTCCATAATGCATGTGTTATGGACTGTGTCAATCATCATTTACTGTGAATGTGTATAGAGGAGGTACTGTGTAATTGTGCCCTCCACATCCAAGAGAAACAAGATATGTTTGTAGAACATAGATGCCCCCCGCCCTCATTACCCTTGCCCTTGCTACCCTATTGATAGTGGTAGATGGGGCACTCGTGACCTTATAAATTAGTGAAGGTTGATCATACATCAATGTCACATATCTTTAAACTTTAACTTAGCCCTTAAAAAATGACTAAAAACCTGGACAGTATAAAAGTTATAGCTGAAAAATTAGTCAACATTTAGGAACCATATTCAGCAAAGTGGCTTTATGACCTTGAAAATTAGGGCAAGGTCACTCATTTTCACATGACCTTCTTCAGTTATTGTGCAAAAACCACAGGAAGTCTACTGTCTGTGTGTGACCCTCAAAACTGGGTCAAAGTCACCCATCTACAAACTCAAACTAGCCCTTATAGGCGACCATAAAGCTGTGCAATATAAAAGTGCTATCTCTAAAATGCAAGTTATCATGCAGAAACAGTATTCAACCAAATGGCTCTGTGACCTTTGAAATTAGGTCAAGGTCACCCATTTTCAAATTTGACCTAGCCATGAATACGGACAATTATCCAGTGCAATATAAAAGTCCTAGTTTAAAAACCTCTTCAGTTATCATGTGGAAACCAAAGTTAAATCAGGTACCAACCTGACCCTGGAAATTAAATCAAGGTCACCAAACTTTAAACTTCCTCTAGCCCTTAGCAAGAACTATAGACCTGTAAAGTATCGCAATCCTAACTTAAAAACTTTTTGAGTTATTGTAAAGAAACCACAGGAGTTCTACAATCCCTCAATTAGGTCAAGGTCACCCATCTTCAACCTTGGTCTAGCTTTTAACTAGAAAAATACACCTGTACAGTATTGAAGTATTAGCTCAAAAACTTCTTGAGTTATTGTGCGGAAACCACAGGAATTCTACAATCCCTCTGTGACCCTGAAAACTGGGTCAAGGTCACCCATCTTCAAACTCAACCTAGCCCTTACAGCGAACCATAAAGCTGTGCAATATAAAAGTTCTAGCTCTAAGGTGTAAGTTATCATGCAGAAAGCATGAAACCATATTCAGTAAAGTGGCTCTGTGACCTTTAAAATGAGGTCAAGGTTATCCATCTTCGAACTTCGCCTAGCCCCAATATAAAAGTCCTAGCTTAAAAACCTGTTCAGTTATTGTGCGGAAACCAAACTTAACTCAGGTACCAGTGTTACCTTGGAAATTAGGTCAAGGTCATCCATCTTCAAACTTTGCCTAGCTGTTAACTAGAATAATATACCTGTACAGTATCAAAGTCCTAGCTCAAATACTTCTTGAGTTATTGTGCAGAAACCACAGTCTACCCACCAACAGACCAACATGTGCAAAGCTATATGCCCTACCTTCTTCGAAGGGGGGCATAATAATATTATTTCCACTAGAAAAGGTGTGATCTGAACAAAAACAAAAAACAAAAAAAAACAGAATATACATTCTGTTGTCTGTGTAACAAACCATTTCATGAGAAATAGCTTTGGGAATTAAAAAGTCAGCATAAGACTCAGCAAGTGAGCCTATGACTATGACACCCATGACAATCAAACCGAACAGTTCCATTGTGCACACACAATCTGTGGATCTAAAAATGCTTCTTTTTGAGTCTGTTAATTAGGTGAAAACCTAAGAATATAATTATTACCATGGAGGTGAAAGGGGTGGAGGAACAACTGTGGAATTCACACAAGTTTTATCAGCCACTATCGGCCAAAACTTGACCAGAAATCCAACATGCTTTAGGCTAGTTTTATTTTATCAAGAGTAGCTCTTCATTAGTGGAGGTAAAGAAAAGAGTCCATTTGTATGGTGTTTATGTATCTATGATCCTCTTGACAAGAACGGTGTTTGAATGGAAAGAATTGTATGCATTTTACTCAAATTGAGATGATTTTGCTGAAATTGCATACTTCAAAAAACAGCAAGAAAAGCATTTATCCAAGAGTTTTTAGCAACCAAAAGTCTACTTTCTATTATGTTGCTGTCCTCAAAACTTGGCGTGTGGGACCTTTGAATCACAAATATAATAAAGATAGGGAGTATACAATTATGTGTTGGCAAGTCCAATTTTAATCATGAAAATATGGTACTTTCGCATCAGAGTGCAGGCATTTTAGCATGTGTTGTAATGGAAGCTATGGTTACGGGCTAGTTGAGTACAGACCAAAGTAGCTAGGTCACGGGACCAATCCGCTGTAGGCCTATGCATCAGCTCGGTGTATTCCACTTTAGCATCACATGCTAGTGAAGTGTGACAATACAATCTTTATAAGTGGGGGTGATTAAGGTGTGACTTAAGAAATTCTCCTGTTGTTCCCCCACTTCTTTCTACCTCCATGATACTACTTACCCGGCTTTACTTTATGTTTTTCCCGTTTCAAGATATTTAAACTGCTGCATGTAATATTCCATGTGTTGTTTAAACTTAAAATTCAAAACTGAACCAGCATGCTGCTCAGACTGAGATACGAAGAAAACACCATACTTATACTTGTATTTAACCAATACTGTAATAGCGAGCGGAGCGAGCTCTATATAACACGATAATTTTTTAAAAGTTAGGTTATTCATCAATCCAAACCTACAGTCTATACAACTTGAAAGACATGGGCACATCCAAATTATCATCCTTACATGTATCAACCTTTAGACAGTTTAGTGGCTCCCTTAGCGCAGTGTTTGGGAACCCATTCAAGTGGATCATTGATCCACATTCAGTTCTCTTATTTGCTGTATTTGGCATCTCTAGTTTTGCCAGATTTAACATTATTTGGGTGAATTTTTGTTCATCCAAGGTCACAATTTTCTCCGATTATCACCATTTTTTCCTCCATGGATTTTAAAACTTCCGGTTACCCTGGTAACAACTGCACATGGCAGAAGTTTCAGAATGCCAATCACTGTGTGATGTAGCAATATACAGGTAGCTTTTTGCATGTAGATCATGATGTCGAGGCCCCCAATGGCCATGTTGCCAACTGATGAACACTCAGGTTTGGTGTTGTCAAAAAAATCTATATTGCTAGTTTTACTGGCGATTGTACTGACGTGAATATGATGACTGTTTCAACTCTTTGGAAGACTTGCCATGGGAAAAATGGGAGTGTTTGCTTATGATGGATTTGTTGGGCTGGATTTTCATTCAAAATATTTTTTAAGAGCATAGTGCGCCGACTGGAATGAGTATGGTATTTAGTATAAATGCTCCGCTCGCTTCTAGGTTGAACCTACTTCCATATTATCTTCTTGATGGAACTGGACCAGTTGAGCTTGAAGACACATGATAGAGAGGTGTTATAATCCAATCTGTATTCGTGGCGGTGATTAAGATGTGACTTAAGAAATTCTCCTGTTCTTCCTCCATCCCTTTCTACCTCCACCTCCATGATAGATACTACTTACCTGGCTTTAGCCTTTACTTGTGTTTTGTCCCGTTTCAAGATATTTAAACCGGTGCATGTAATAATATACTAATATTCCACCTGTTGTTCAAACTTGAAATTTAAAACTGAACCAGCATGCTGCTCAGACTGAAATGCGAAGAAAACACCATAATTTAAGTGATATTTAACCAGAACTGGAATATCTTCGTGTTGGAACTGGAACAGTTGAACTTGAAGACGGTCTTTCACAGACTGGGCAGGCCTTAAGGCTTAACGTTACACAGTTAGGCTAGTATAGCCTATCAAAGCAGCCTCTAATTTTGCAAGTGAATCGGCTTTGAGCACCTTTAGTCATTCATATGGTTTTCCAGAGATTTCGCATCTGGGCTGCAATAGTCGCCATATGTCACGTATGAGTCAATCACCCACGTCACTGTATTTTCCTTGTTTACCATGTGTGGCTCCCAGGTTGTGCAATCCTTCATGGACTTCGGCTGGAGCAATCAATATGTGCATGCATAGGCCTAATCCTTCCTCCCTATGAATGCTTTAGAACAAACAGATAAAGTCGTCATTAGCCACCCTTCGTATACTTTACGTGGCATACTCATCCACAGAATACTGAGAAGCGATTAGAATTTAGAATATTGAAAAGTTGGCAAAACAAGCGCCGGATCTCATGGGCGCAGCCATGACACCGGAACTGGAAATGAAAACGCTGTCGTGAAGCAATTTCCAAGCGGAGACACACTCCCAGCAGCCCAAACTCTCGGAAGTGTTGCGGAGCTTGTGAAGTGACTAGTGTAGTCGCGAAGATACATCTATTTACACAAAATGACAGCATGTAGCATAAAGCAACCCGGAGCAGCCTAAAATTTTCAATATTAAAAACGTCTGCATAATACGGTGTCTCTCCGCTTGTCTGCCGCGGTCCCGACCCGTGTCACTCTGTGACACAGGTGGCCCAGGGTAAAAAAAAAAAAAAAAGAATCCATCCCTCTCATACCCTATCCCCGCCTCTAAGGCTCAGGCTTTTCCTATGGGAGCCCTTATAAGGGCTACCACCATTCCCATTCCTTCCCCTCCCTGTACTCTGGGATTCTAATTTAAAGACATTTTTTGCTTAGTTTTCAGTTCTGAACATTCTACTTCTGGTACGTGACGTTCCTTAATTTGCTCCTTTGGACAGGCATCCTGCTAGAAATTAATGACCCATTAATATATTCAATAGTCAACTGGTTGAAAATTATGCGAATTAAGACCATTTGAAAAGTTCAGTCCCTTCTGGCTTCCAAAGTATTCAACATAGGCCAAGCCAAGGCCCGAATGCTGTTCTGTTGGTATATTTGTTTGGGTTCTGCATCTATTGGACATATTATTATTATTTATGTACTATAAAAGTTGTGGAATTTAAATTTATGCTAATTATTGACACTTTCAAACTTCAAAGTTATCGTCAAAACTTTTATAGATAGAGGTACCATTCCATCTTCAATTCATAGTGTGACAAAGTGCCCTCTGAGCCAGTAATTAATTTCACTTACTTACTTAATTTCACGGCTTATGTTTTACAGTGACTGTGTTCATTTAACTCTTTTATTTTGAGCAAGTAATGATCACTTAATTGTCTCCCGTTAATTTGTTAATGGTACTTTGCTATTTGTCATGTATATGCACAGTGGGCCAAGCAGACGAGACCCCGGCTTATAAATTTTTCTTTGTCTATTTTAAGGCTTAGACATCCATGCAGTCAGTACTGGTACAAGTTAAGCAACTACAAAATTAAAGCTTCTTTCATTATATATCTGCTTCATATTCATTCCTTCTCTACTTTCTTTTAAAGTATTCTCTAATTACTAAGAGTAAACATGGTAATGTTTACGTGAGTCCAATTCAATTCAACGTCTCTTGCACGGGGGGGGGGGAGGGGGGGTCTCGTCAAAGTTGGGCTTGGCGATCATAGTACCACGAATCGACATAGGCCTATGCTGTGCAGTTTGTGAAGTACAATATATCATAATATGATATATATATATATATATATATATATATATACAAAACACAAGTTGCTTTGGAGTCTTCCATTTTTATTCACACAACACAACGAGAGAAGCACTATTGTCACATTGTTATAATAGGTTTGTGCTGTAGGCGGACCCAATGAATCACAAGCAACTGACAGTGTTAGACTCAATTTAATTAAGTTGCTTATAGGGACACTTGAAAACTTGAGATGTTGGATATCTTCAATATTATTATAGACAGAGATCTATGCAATTTCAACTTCAATTTGTTGGTTTGTGCTATAGGTGCATCTGGACAATATATTAAACACAAACAAAAAGTTGCCGAATTTTGATTTACACTAATTAGGGGAACATGAAAAGTCTAAATTGAATATTGTCAAAAGTCCTATATATTTAGCGGTACCATGCCAACTTCAATTTACAGGTCTGTGTTGTCGGTGCATCCAACAAAACAAACGAAAGTTGTAGAATTTTAATTTATGCTGATAAGAGCACCTGAAAAAATTTAAATGTTCAAAGTCTTCAAAACTATTATGAATATAGAGGTGCCATTCCAAGTCAATTTATGGGTTTGTGCCCAAATCATTCAGAGGACTGAAGTTAAGGCGCATTCGCGTATGGTGAATTTAGGCAAATCTATTTTTGCCATAAAAATAAGATGGGACATGCTTTATGTTGACATTCAGAAAATTTTGAATTCTCGAATTGTTTCAGAATTTGTAATGCTTTCTTCTAGGCTACGCCACCTTCTTATGGTAGCGGAAAAAAATTATTTCCTTATTCACACCTGAAGAATATTAAGGGTATTTCGTCACCGTGTCCAGTATTGTGGCCGGAGGTTATGGATTCTGGAATCCTATCTCGTAGCTAATGTGGGATCAAACCGTTTACACTTTTGTAAAAATGTGCCAACTTTTCTCTCAATGCTTCCACTGTGTTTCTTTCCAAAGAAATCTGTTACTTGTGGTTTGGGTGCCACCGGTCGCGACATGAGCGCCCATGGAGAACATACTCAACATCAAGGTGGATGTGTGCCTCAGACATTTTTATATGATACCCTATTTTAATCTTACAGGCACCAGATGTAAAAAGGTATCCTCTTTTAATCCTGTAATGTGTTGAAAGGAATGCTGTATTGGTGCATCCTGGAGCATTTTGGAGACCAACATTCCAATTGTAAACAAGTTTTAGCATATTCTTACTTCCTACAAAAATCCCCCCGCCCCCCGAACTAACTAATTATATCCGATATCTCCAGCCTATATCCAAGATCTGTACATTTGTTTGAAAAATAAATAAGACATTCGGTTCACCGAAATAATTGTTACCCCTATCCTAATCCAGCTGTGTACATTTAATTTTTTTTTTGGGGGGGGAGGGAGGGCTTTTCCAATCCTGGGAGTTATGAAAACACGGCCTTTCCCACGGCACACACCCAGTACAATCCAACATGGGAGTACCCTACCCTCCCCACCCCCACTCCGGACATGAGCGGCTGCCAGTTGTACTTGGTCAAGCTTAGTAGAGCATGCCAGGGAACAAGTCTCCCCGAGAATCTCGCCGCATTCGAGGAGAGGCCTGAAACATACCATATACATTTTCGCATTAATTCTTGTTTTTCCTTGTTGGCAATGAGAGAGAGAGAGAGAGAGAGAGAGAGAGAGAGAGAGAGAGAGAGAGAGAGAGAGAGAGAGAGAGAGAGAGAGAGAGAGAGAGAGAGAGAGAGAGAGAGAGAGAGAGAGAGAGAGAGAGAGAGAGAGAGAGAGAGAGAGAGAGAGAGAGAGAGAGAGAGAGAGAGAGAGAGAGAGAGAGAGAGAGAGAGAGAGAGAGAGAGACGTATACTCGGCAAAAAGCCAAATCTTTGACTCAGCTATGCTAGCTATGTCATTTATGGACATGTATTAAAAATAACAAAGGTCCTAATACGGACTTTTTGGGTACGCCCGCTGTTACATTTGGCCAAGATGAGGACTGTCCATTTACTACAACGCGTTGGCGTCTTTGTTCTAAGTAGATTTTGCACCAGGCTAGCGACTTTTGTCTAATACCGATGGAATGAAGCTCATATGGAGAAGACCTTGGTGCCACGCACGGTCGAAAGCCCGTGAAACATCCAGAAAAACAAATTTAACGGGTTTTCACTCATCCATGGCTTCAAGCACAGTGTCATAATTTTCTTATAATTCAGAGACAGGAGAATTACCACTTTGGTAAGCAGACTGAAACCTTGTAGGCATATTGTTTTCAATGCAGTGATTAAAAAAAATTGAAAACTACATACTACATTCTTCAATAGGTAAATTAAATTACCAAGCATCCATATTCTTGTAGAATTACTACGTTTGCCTAAACTCATAACTTTAGATTTATTCTGGTTGAAATACATGTACAATTTTTGCACAAAACTAGTAGCAGCATTTAACATGCTTTTCAATTATTTTTCTTCCTCTGCAATGAGAGCTATGTCATCAGTATAAAGTAGGGTTGGAATACGTGTTTATAACATACACCCAGGTTCTTATTCATGAGCATGTCTACCAAATCAGTCATCATCGAAGAGAACAGGGAAGGAGAGAGGATACATTCTTGGTTCACTCCGTTGATTATCTCAAGCCATGAGCTTTCAAAAAGGTCCAAGTATCAATTTATTTTCAACTTTATTGTAAAGGTTTTGAATAAGACGCCAAGCTTTACCTTGGATCCCACTTTCCCATCATTTCAAAAATAGTGTATCTCCATTAACAGTATCTAATGCTTTGCATATATCTAAAATGCTAACCATGTCTTTAATTTATTTTGCTTTCTACATGTAAGACCACAGAGTCCCTTCAAAATGAAATACTGATCTTTTAATCTTCTGTCTTTTCTATATGCTCCACATAGCTCTCCCAGAATTCTTTGTTCCTCAAGAAAAAACATGAACTGTTTCTCAAGTACCGATGTAAAGACCTTGTATACGTTAGAAGTAATGGTAATACCACTGTAATTGGAAAGTAATTCTTTACTACCATCTTTGTAAATGGGCTTCACGTTTCCCCGAAACCTTTCATCAGGGTAACTTTCCAATAATTTACACAGATTTAACAGACCCGCCAGGGCTGTCACAAATGTACATCCTCCATTTTTTAGGAACTCATTGGGTATGTTGTCGACACCACAAGCTTTCCGATTCTTTAGTTTATTCATAGCAAAGTTCAAATTGTCATAATCTATAACTACATCAGTTAAACATTTCGATTCCCCGCAATAATGTAATAATTTATCAACCTCAGATATATCATTATTTGTACGAAAATGTTTTGTATATTACTTGTAATATGGGTACAAACGCTTGACCAGTGATTACCTACACCTTTACATATTACTTTGGGATCTTCAGTGGCACGAGAACTGTCTCTAGGATCCGTGATTCGGAGGAGATATTTGTGGTTACTATTCAGGCGCTTGAGCATTCACCGACATGCTCTTGAATTTTTAGCACCTTTAGAAGAGTTGGCTACAATTACCTTGATTTTCAAGTTAACTCTTTTAAGTCAAATTTTCTCCTGAATTTCATGTTTTACGTTTTAGATATTCTTCAAAGTCCTGCAACAAATCCAAATTTTGCCTTTTATCTCTCTTAGTCCAATATCTGTAAAACCTGTTAGTCACCTGGCGCCTTTTAATGAGACTTCCTATTTCCTTATTGCAGCTGTTTATGTTGACTTTTGACAATTTTTTTACCAATCACAGTCTCGCCAACTTCAATCAATATATTTCTTAAAGATGACCATGCGTCATTCACAGAATCAAAAGACAAACAAACAGTCCTAAGTTTGCAGACGTGTATTTAACGCCTTCTCCAAAACACACCAGTTACCTTTCTTTCCCATGTTCCATTTTGTGTATTGTGGAACCGGGGTTGCTCCCGACTAACGTATTTATTACCATTGATATTGCCATGAATACAAAGGGTTTTATGGTCAGTGCCAATATTATACAACCCAAGTGTGTCCATAGTAGCATATGCTATATCACGAACAATACCATCAGTAGCCAGCACATAATCAATAACAGATCTAGATTTAAAAGACCCTCGTTGCCATGTATATGTGCCTGAACATTTCTTGGACCCATTTAACACTGTCATGTCTGAAGTTTCAATCAAGTTAACGAGGAGATCACCATTAGGACTACGTTCCTTGTAGGTCTACAAGCTGACAGAGAACCATTAAAATCCCCTATTAATATGCATTCAAAACCCTGGGCTTTCAAAGTACTAATATTTTCAGTTAGCTCTCTAGCTAAAATTTCATTCGCCTTCAGATCTGCACCATCGATGGGAAAATAAACAATACCAATGGCAGTCCCCTTTGTGTTGTTATTTAATTGTACAGATATCCAAAGTCGTTCAAAGGTATCTGTACCACTGTTTAACATATTGTCATCAGCTATTGTAATATCAGTGTTCAATAGAAACCCTAGACCTCCACCTAATTTTTTATTGTCATTGAGCCTAGCTTTACCGATCCACACGTGATCAGGGTGTAAATCATGGTTGGTAGTGGCTTGCAGCTTTTCTGTAAGATCTACAATCTTCTTGTCCATTTGTTTCATTTTTGCCTCGTCGATATCTTCAAACTGAGTTTGATAACAAAACGTAGGACAGATATCGGGTAGTAATTCGTTCCAAATCGCTTACATTTTTTTTGTGCAAAGAATGTACATTTGCACCTTGCCAGTTTCATGGGAAAATGACACTTTGTAAAGACTTGTTAAAAATCATACACAACGGTTTACAGTCTGAGTCAGAAAAAGCCTTTAGTAATTTAGGACTGATGCTATCAGGACCGCTAGGCTTGGGTACTTATAACATGATACTCATTGATGTCTACTCTAGTTAGAACACACCTAATATAATAGGATATTGAACTGTAGGAGGTTACGCCTCGTTAGTGTTTAAGGGATATTGCTAAATGCCATTACAATAGCACGGCGTAACGGAGTCTGTCACTAATCAAGTTTGTCTGAATAAGCCTAAGAGATTGAATTTGGGAGGGATTTAGTATTTTGAATGTCATCAGGTGGTCCATTCCACGATCTTGTAGCAGAAGGTAGGAATGAATCCCCTAAGTGATTTGTACAACATTTGATTTCTGGTAAGAAGTGTGTAGCTTGTGGCCAGAAATATTACCTGTACTCAAGGGCACTAAATTTGAGGGATATCCAGGGCTTAATCTATGGAACATTTTTAAGAAAGAATTATGTTTAAAGTATTTACGGAGTTTTGCTAAGGTTCGGCAACCTAATTACTCCAGTTGTCTATCAAGTGAGGTATGGCGGCAGGCACCCATCCAAATCCTGGCAGCTTCATACTGCACAGACTCCAATAGGTCCGAAAGACCCTGGCAACAATTGTGCAACCATACATACTCATATTATGATAATGGATGGATTATAGATAAGTATAATTAGCACAGAGTATTTCTGGACAGTTTAATTTTCAGCCTTTTCAGGATGGCAAGTCGGTTTAATATTGGCTTTGTTGATGACTCTTTTACTATGAACATTCCACATTAAGTCAGAAGAACGGGTAATTCCAAGATGTGTATGTCTGGTTGTTTTTGGTATGAATTAGCCATCTGGGAGTAAAGGAAGGTGCTCAAATTTATTGCATTTAGGGGAAAAGATCAATGAAAGAGATATTGTTGCGTTGAAAAGGACATGCCATAAAAGACTCCATTGGCCAATTTTCCTAAGATCATTGTTCACACGCCCTGCTGAAATAGCAGGGTTGTTTACAATTTCAGTGATACTGGTATCATCTGCGAATAGTCTTATGTCACAGAGATGTTATCTATGATGTCGTTAAACGAACACTAGAAATAAAAGGTGGCCAAGGACAGTACCTTGGGGAGCTCAGCTTCAACAGGGAGCCACTGACAACATCAGCCTTCGATGACTACCTGCTATCTATTGTTAGAGAGATAGCTGCCTACCCAGCTTACTAATGAGACATCAAAGCCTAAATGGCTGAATTTATACTGTAGTCCCTCATGTCAGACATGGCCAAAGCCTTTTGAGACATCGAGAAAAATTATTCGAGCTTCATTGGAGTTTTGTCGCCCATTATAAATGTTATGAAGTATGCTTATGAGTTTATTACGAATCCTTTTCTTTGAATTCTGATTTTTTTGAAGTTAAAAGACCTTTATCTATTAGATATTTATAAAATTTGTTACATACTAGTCGCTCCAGAACTTAAGACACATTACAAAGCAAAAATATTGAACGGTAGATTGGCTTGTTTTGTCGGTCAGACTCTTTAAACACTGAGCATAAATTTGACCTCTTTCAACAATCAGAAAACGAGCATGATTGCAAGGATTTGTCAAATAACTTAGTTGGTGAGTAACTGATGCTGGGTGCTATACTTTATAGCAGAAAATTTCCAGCGTTGTCTGGACCAGAAGTGTAACTCGGTCTAAGAGAGGATAAAGCCTTTTGTACTTCATCTTACCTAAAAGTGAACGACCTGAGCCTCTCATCCGTACGATATTCAAAAGGAGGTAAGATAGGATTGTCATCAAGATTTAATTTGGCTGACTAGCAAAGTACTCATTGAAGATCTCCGCCTTTTCATGTTCAGCAGAAACAACATCGCAATTTTCTATTAAAGGGGGTATATTTTGATAGATCTTGCAAACCATTATAGATTTAGTCAGGCTTCACAATTTTTTGGGATTTAAGTTTCTGCTGTCTAAGTCACTTTATAGCTTTGAAAAATGAGATTGGATGGCAAATGCGTTAGCATTGGCAGTTTTGTTTTGGAATTTCTTATATATTTGGAAATGAATTTTGTGTTGTTTTTTTTTTTGCTTGAAACACCTCCAAGCCCGATCATGTTTTCTCCTCATTTTTTAATGAATGAATTCCTCCGATGTTTGTCGTTTGGTTTGACAATAATTTTTTTGCATGGGATGAGTTCTTTAACGATATCAAGGAGTAAGCTAGTCCAATAGGTGGCAATATAATCAATACCATGTAACACACTAGAGACAGTATCCCATGGGGCATGTTGGAGCGAGGCCCTAAAGTCCTGCAAGTTTGCATTTTTGAAGCTCTATATGGTGTGCTTGAACAGGCGTTACCCATGACAGATAAGGAAAGAGAGCAATATATCACTGAATGATCAGAGGTGGGTACTGGAGGTAAAGTACCACTATTTACAATGAAGCTCGGAGAGTCAGTGATCAGTAGATCCGGTAAGCTTTCAGTGTATTCAGTGGACCTGGTGAGTTCGGTTGTCAATTGGAACAAGTTGTTTTTAGAAACAGTTTTACCCCCAATCTGCTATCGACATGATCAGAATTCCAGTCACTGCACCTGTCATTAAAGTGACTGATTATTATGAGAGCATAAGGATTAGTTTTTGAAGTGAGAGAAATCAAAGCTGCGATGGCATCTAGGAAATGGTCATGGCATTCGGCAGTTTGTCGGGAGGTCGGTAATAGGTGCCTACAAGGATGCTGCCTCGAAGTGTTTTAATTTCTGCACATACACTTTCAGTATTGTCATGTTCTATCTCTTTGCAGTTTGTAAAAGGTAACAAATCGTGAACATAAAGTGCTACACCACCGCCTACACCCGATGTCCTATCTTTGCGAAGGGCGGGAGGGGGTTGATATCCATCTTTTGTCCAAAGATCATTTGAAAAAGTGTCGTCGAGCCAAGTTTCCGATAACCCCATTATGTCTATATCCTCATTCTCTGATGATAATAATAATAGTAGAGCGCCTAATTTCCCATCGCTTTTTATACTCCTAATGTTGGCATGCGTTATTTTGAGTTTCTTTGTATCAGAGGGACCAGGGTTTAAATGGACATCTGATGCAGACATGAAGTGCTCGAGTACAGACAGGCTAATGTGAAGTAAGCATTTGAAAACAATTGACATAATTACAATACAAAGCAGCAGCCAGAAACACAACGATGGTGCTACATTGTCTGAATCAGACAGATAAACCTCAATCTTCAATATATTTTTCCTTAAATTGAATATACCAATTGCTACGCAGTGCTGTGCATTTAACTACACACCATCGAATCAACTTGGGCACATATTCCTGCATAAGCAAACTGGATTGTAACAACAGTAGACGTGTATGTTCGCCGGATCTTTCTCAAGTATGTATAACATTACTTTCCATTGACACAGAGATATACATAAAACACGCGATATACACATAAGCATGAAACAATAAACAGAAAAGAGAATTCAAAGTAGCTGCTGTGTTGTACAGCAGGTATAGTTAGTGACCACTCAAATAGTACACATATCGCGCAATAAGATACCCCCTTAATACTGCTTGTAATATGGCAATCATACAAGCAATATAAATAGAGGTTCCAAATTATGGAGTAAACCAATGATTGATGTACCGTGGGGAACTTTTGATTTGACAAATTAGTATTGGTTTGGAGGTGCACGTGAAAACAATGGCATGCAGTTAAGAAGAGATGAGGTGGTGTAGTATTGCACACCAAATAGACCATTGCAAAAAGTAAAAACATAAATATATTGAAAAAGAGAGAATAAATGCATGTACAATTTGAGTATTGAAATCTGTATACCTAATTTAAGTAGATTTAGGACACTAATAATGGTAAACATAGAGGTCAAGTCGAGTTTGGAAAAGTTGTCAAATGGCCTATGGATACATTACGCGACACCTATTGCACAAGACATATATATATATATTATAGAGCTTCGAAGTAATAATCACTTCTTTAACAATCAGCTTAGCCTGTGGAAAAAAACATTGTGTTGACAGGGGCTGAGCAAATATAAACAGATTTTATGTCCAATGCTGAACTTTTATGTGCAATATACGAGTCAAGTCAACCTGTTGTAAAAAAAAAAAAAAAAAAAAAAAACAAGAAAAGAAAACACCAGACGACTGTATTGACGTAAGGTAATTTATGGTTGGTTTGGACGGTCCATGAAAATATCATCATACATACAAGTCCAAATCAGTCTTGTCAAATGCTTGGACTATGCAACCTTGCTCGTAATTGTTTCCCCAAGGATTATGCTCACGCACATACATGCGTCTGTTTTTTGACCAATAACAGGAATGCATTTTGTTGTCCCTTTCCAGCCCACGTGTGATGTACGTAATGCTGGCGCGTCGTTTGGTTAAGTCCCAAGAAATGAATACTCCAGTGCTTTTCTTTGGTGCCTCCTAAAGCTTTCTTCTGGTATTGTAAAGACAACCTTTGCTATAATTACCCGTGGTTTTTTTAGGAATGCGTCTCCCCACTCTGTGTGTCCTGCCAATCTCACTTGCTTGTAAGGTTACACAAAACGATTAAAAGCTGAAGATCCCATCTTTATAGTACATCGCAGACGAAGAGACATGATAGAAGTTTTTTAAAATATTGGAAGAAATTGATAGGTTGGACAGTACAAACTGCTTTACGTTTGATACCAGGCGTATTATCAGCGGTCACGAGCTGAAATTAGTTGAACCCTTTGCCGAAAAAGAAATCAGGATGTTCACTTTTAGTATACGCGTAGTAAATGACTCGAACAGTCAACCGGAAGATGGGGTAAATGCTGAAACAGTAAATCGGTTCAAGTCTCGCCTTGATAAATTTTGGACAAATGAACAGAATGGTATAAATATGCTATTGTGAATTTAGTAACTCGGTGGACTTATCAATGACGAATCAGGGTAGTGTTTAGGGGTATGATTATAGATTAATGGCAAGATGGGTTTTCTAAATTACTTATAAATCCAAAAACAAATCACGAACCGTGACAACAGCAGTGTAAACAGTTCAGCGGTAGCTTCGAGTGCTGATTTTGGAATATAATTTGACGGAAATTGTAACCGTCCAGTCTGTAAGTCAAATTTCATTAAGAGCAAAGAATTTCACAGTAACGTTACTAACAAAACATTCAAATTGAGAAACCCCCAATCAGAAAGTTTGGTGTTAAATTGTGAATATTAATTTATTTGATATCCTGCATCAAATGTAAATCACGATATGTGGGCCTAACTACTCAATCAGTTAAAAAGAAATTTAGTTGACAAAAAACTTCAATTAAAAATGGCAAATTAAAGACCTTTTTGTGTAACCATTTCAATTCTGAGGAACATTCATATTTGGATTGCCAGATACAAATTAATGGTCACATACAGCCAAATTTGTTACATCAAGATAGTCATGTTAACACAAGAATATTACTACAAATGGAAGATTTTTGGATCAAATTACTTAATTCCGCTTTTCCCTTTGGGCTCAATGACAGAATTTTAGGCTTCGCTGATGTCAGGAATTTGGACTTTGCAACTCTTGATAACAGTCACACACATTTTCATAATAATCAGGCCGGTATTCAAGGAAAAAAAAGAAGAAGTCATGGACAAAGAAAATCACAACAAAGCAGGAAATTTAGGAATGTGGATATGAAAGACCTTGTTCAAAATTTACTGCAGGCTTTCCCCTAATGGCATTGATCAATTACATATAGCTCTTAAAGCACTATCATTTCGAGATATAACCAGAATCAATTAATATTTGACTCTTACTTATTCTGAACACACATTTTCACAAAACGTTTGTGAAATTAGACTTGCCTGTTTTGGTACTTAATTTTACTTTTGGCATCATTCTGTTTTAATATTCACCTTTCAGACATTTTACGATATCTTGTTTTCTGTTAGGTTTACCCCCAAGGGCTATCGGTAGCAAGCAACGGCCTACGGCAGTTACAAGCTTGCCTAATTGTACTTGATATCTGGTTAACAAAAATTATATTTTGATTGCATTTTCTTGACTTAAATACTAGTGCCTTTCATTATTTTATGACTTTCCCTACAAATTTTGCTGTCAATATCCAAAGATTATGTGGAAGTTTTGCTGCAATAATTTTAGTTTTTAGATTTGCCTGTTTTGCTACTTAATTTTATCTTTTGGCATCATTCTGTTTTAATATTCACTTTCGGACAATTTAGGCTTACATGTTTTCTGTCAGGTTAAACCCCCAGGGGCTATCGGTAGCACACTGTGGCCGACGACAGTTACAAGTTTGCCTGATTGTGCTAAAAATCTGGTTAAGAAAAATTATGTTTTGATAACATGATTTTGACTTTAATGCTGATGACTTTTATTCTTTTCTGACATGCCAGTACACATTTACTCATAATCCAAAATATACTCAAATTTTACAGTATTTGCTCTTAATGTGCCAAAACCTGACCGATTATGTTGAAGCATTGACTCAGGGTTGGCAGCAATATATAGCTTTATTGTTTGGAGACTTTCAAAGTGAGGAGCATATGTCATCATGGGGTTTGTTTTACATTTCTGGTGCCGGATGTTCATTGTTGTGGTACCTATTAGGATTTCACTCAGTTTGTGCAGGTGGTACAGCTGCAACTGTTTATTTTACAATCAATGGGACTGAATATAATGTCCCAGTTTGTTTAACTTCAGTTTGCCCTGGCAGGTGGTTTAACTAAGATAAGCTATCCAGCTAGAAAGGGTACATAATGGTTCAGGGGTAAGTCAAACTGTTCTTATCTGAACTTGTACTATACAAATTTAGCAATTATGTTTGGCTTAGCAGGTATTCTTCATTCATAAAGAAGCTCTGCATTTATTAGCAAAACTTCACGTATTTAGCATAGTCATCATTTGCCACGCTCATATTTATTCATTATTATGTGGGTTATCTTCGCTGAATATTTAGCTTAGACAAGGAGCCGCTACGCAGAGAAACATGTACGGGCATAGACTCCGAAACATGTTCTGAGTAGTTACCCGCTGAAGTCCCTTTAATTCATTTGAGCTAATACAGCCTATGCAAAATTGTACAGAAGAATGTTCCCAATATGGACAATAGTACTTAAATATGTAAATAGGTTAGACAGTGACAGGTTAGTGTATGGAGAGTAAAGAGTTTGCACTGTGGAATTGGGTTATGACTACTGGGAAGTGGTTCTGGTGAAAAAGCCTCAAATAAAAACCTGACTATGGACAATCTTATTGATTATCCAATGACATTTACCAATGATCATTAACATAAGTTTATTCATTTTACATTTTAAATTAGTAATAGATCAGGACCCAACAGGCTTTAAGCCTCACTATACTATACTATACTATACTATACTATACTATACTATACTATACTATACTATACTATACTAAACTATACTATACTATACTATACTATAATATACTATACTACACTATACTACACTACACTACACTATACTATACTGGGTTTACATTCAGTTTGTGAGCTATGTCCATAACAATGTTGTCAGTGTTCTCACCATCTTCTTCAATATCTTCAGTCCACAAATGGAGACAATTTCTGCGGCCATGCTGCTCAAGCTCATCCTGACTTTTTTTTTGACTATCCTTTAACTCTCTTCCATTCCTTTAAGTGACTGTTCAATCTTCAATCGAGTCCAACTTGGGTTTATCCTCATTGATGATTTTTTCATAGCCCTTCACTTTAGTTTCAAGAGCTTCAGTTTTCTTGGATTGGGTACAAAGTTGGGAGCTTACCTCCTGGTTGACCATGTTCCGAAGGAATTGTTTGACTCTGTGATCTGTCAAAATGCTGCGAAAGTTGGTGACTTCTTTGTCATCTGCCGGCGCTGAGCCATCCTTGACACACCGGATCTCGAGGTTTTGGTTGCCGGGGAATGCCCAGTAGTAGTATGTCACGTCTGTGGACGCCTAATCGATCCTGTATTGAGTGTTAGCACTAGGTACTCCAGCGAATGTTTTTAATACCACCAGTATCAGTTCTACTTGGCACCACTGTCCCCGGTTGACCCTCTCTTTCCACTGTCTTTTATGATAGAATACACTTAATGGTGGGTAATTCGAAACATGTAGCACAACAAAGTCAGTCTTAGCAAAACTCATGTCCACCAGGCGCGGCAGTCTAGAGAGTTGAATACACAATATCTGTAATACATCATGACGTTGATCAAACAGTATATTTTAGCAGTGGCAAGAAACCAAGAAACAGCTCTGTCCAGTAAGATACCGTGTCGCTTACGTCCAGTTCACCCAGTATATTTTCCTATTGCATGTTGTTAAAGTGGGGGCATTAAGACCATTCAAGTCTGCTTTCTCATACAACCAGATCTCTTGCTCATAAGCCTTTGACCTTTGCATCTGAAAATGTTAATGATAGAAAATCGCATAATAGTCCCTTACCTCAGTTTGTATTACATATGCTAAATTTGCTCTGTCGGGACAACTGGTAGCAAGTAGCAGAATTTTCAGTCACTGGAGTGGTTTCGGTGATAAGTTGAACCATGTTGGGACTTTCGGTTATAAGACCGAAGTTAGTATTTACAGGCTTTAGCTGGTCATCATCCATCACAAAAATACCTTTGATGTTGATATGTTTTGCATCTTCTAGAGAGCTTTCGAAATCAATCCAAAACTGGGTGTTATTTTTTCGGGGTCTATAAAATACACCTATCGAAATTTTAATACCTTTTTTAATGATCACTTCAGACCCGATACATTCTAATTCAGGCTGCTCCAGATCTCTCCCTCTGGGGACAGGTAATTCATTTTTAAAGTTAACAAATACTCCTCCCCTTTGCTACTAGATTTTTTCATCATTTGGCATTGGTTCCTGCAAACCATTCATACTAATTTATCATTTGCAATCGAGGAATTTAACAAAGTGTCTGTAAAAGCTACCACATCATATTGGTATCCAAATGAAGAGAGATTGTTGTTTCTTGATCATGAGCTTCTAATATTCATGTGGAAAAATGATATATCATCTCGTAATTTGAAACCTAAAGACCAGCTAAGGCTACTTATGTCATTATTACTACACGTTGATATTGAAGATTCAGATATAGCTGAAGTTTGATCCCCCATAGATTGATGTCAGTTAATGGAGTGTGATAAGGGAAAAAAGGTAGGGGATATAAAAATCCTAGGTTTGTTTTTTGCACATCACATTGTACTCATGGTAGAGTCCCAAAACGAACTACAAGATGTGCTGAACATAGCAGGGGAGTATGGGAATAAATGAAGGTTAGAATTTAGTAATGATGAGAGTAAAGTCATGACTCTTGGGAAGAAACCATATGGGAAGAAGAATGGAGAATTGGGCAGTTTCAAATTCCAGAAGGTAGAGAACAGTTGATTAAAATTGGGGAGGTCGGCGAGTATGGATACCTAGGCATTAAGATAAAAGCAACAAGTTAAGGCATGTTCCGGTATCAGGTGCAGAAGATTTAACAGAAAGTGAATCCTAGGGAATGATAAAAGCTATGACACTGAATAGTTTCAACAGAGCGTACACAGCAACAGTATTATGGGATAGGGTTGCAGGACGGGGAATGATATATGGCTTAGATGTGATTTCAATACGTGAGGGACATATCAAGAAAATTGAAAAGCACTAGAAAAGCCAAACAAAAGTGCGTGTTGAGATGGAGGGAAGGGATCCAAGGTTCTTTTAAAATTAGGGTAGGAGTAGTCAATCTGGAAAAAAGAAGTGGACAACAGGTAGTGATAGAAAATGTAAGGTGTGTCGACAAAAAGCAGATGAGATAGTGGATCATTGGCTGTTGTGATGCAACTATAGAGATAAGGGAAGTTTTTTTTCAGAAAGTGGTACACGGAAGATTATGATTGCAAGAGTTTAGAAGAAGTTCGCTGTTTAGAAGAAAAGGAACGTGTAACATGGGTTTTGAAGGGTGGCTTTCTGAGAGGCAGAAAAAGGTACTAAAAGGGTACAGGACTACCTGGTAGGATGCCGGGAGAAAAGGAATGAAATGGTAGAGTTAGAAAGCAACAGGGTAAATTAGAATTCCAGAGTACAGGGAGGTTATGAAATAAGATCTTTAATGAAAATTAAGTTTGTCTAAAATACAGTCCCTAAACACAATACCCTTAGGCTCACTTGGGCGTTATCATTTAACCCTTTACAGATCCAAAACGACAATGCTAACAAAACAATCTTCCTCACCACATCTGGTGTTCTTTGGGCTCCCATGATGTCTAGAAAAGTTTTTAATTAGGAATATGTCCTCCAGGTTTCCCAGGAGACTTTTGTCCAACGTTTTGTGAGCACATAAAATATTCAAGAAAAACATGAAAAGGGCATATTTGGAACCAGTGAAGATGACTGTATTTTGAGGAAGGAAGTATTGAGCCACACAGAGGCGAGTTCAAGGAACTGAAATATACTAGAAAATAATCATGCAAGAATCATACCATAGGTCGACAGCTACCAGTCGGCAATAAGGCCAGTTTTGCCCTGGAGGCGGCGGTGTTATATTTAACACAGACCTTCGTATGTACGTAAACCAGTAAGCCAGAACACAGAAATGGAACATTTTTCCAAATGGTTTTGGAACGAAAGATTTTGGTTGCCTGGGAATGTTACATGGAAACATTTAGAATCTACAGATGACATCTATTTACCAACACTATCAGGATATTACTATGCATTGATTTACACCGCTGGGATTCTTCTTCACCATACACTGTGGGAAAGGTAATGTACAGGCTAATTGCAGAAAAGGCATATGTCTTGCAGTTATAAACAAGCTTTTAACAGCGCCAAAAGCTTCTAAAAGCATGGATTAGTAAGCTCTTTATCTATTTATTATAAAACGTTTTGATCGAAAGTTTATGATAGCACGCTAATGAGTTTCTTACAAAAGAGTACTATCATGCAAACGTACCTCAAGTACAAAAGCGTTAACTAAAAAGTAATTCAACCTCAAGGTGGACAATCAACGGGATCTTTCGTTGTTTAATTAGACCAACAATTTTGCGACATTTTATTCAAAAGGGCAACATTTTCAGATTGAATTACAGACATTAGACGACAAAGCAATAAGCTCATTAAAAATATTATTGCCGTGAGGCCTGTCAGATTTTCCATCTGTAAAAATGGGCTATATAACGTGTTTCTAAGCTAAATATTACTTCCAGACAGTCTTACATTGACAAACTGTAAAACGGGTAGATTTTGTGAACGTTTATGAATGCAGAATGATATGTGAGTGTAACTTTAGTCATTCAATACGTTCATGAGCACATCGATGAAGCTGCAAAAAGCTCCGGATCCTCTATAATGGCTTCCTCATTGGTGATGAACCGACACAATTTTTGGACTTCGAGGCCTCGAGTATTTTTGAAGCTTGCGATCCTCAGAAATTAGCTCTGAAATACGTTTTGATGTCTCATATATATATATATATATATATATATTGAGTATGTTAAAGAAGTCATAACCCCAATTCAAAACTGCAGTAAACACGAAGGGTACTTTTGTAATTTGAAACAAACACGTCACGTCATAATATTAAAATGCAGGCTACGTAGTCACATTACTTGCCTGTTGACAGGGTTCAGTAAGTTGTTATAACAATTTCGATTGAAATAGTCACGACGTAAAACAAGGAATGTATTACGCCACAAATGTGGCAACAGAAAAAATATGATTTCGTCCCCTCAAAATATATATTTTTTCTCTTGAATAATATTTGGCATTTCGAGGGAGCAAATTATTTTTTCTTGCATATCCCACCCTGTACTACATCTGAACGATGAAAGAAGAAAAGAGTCACAAAATATTTGTTACCGTAAATTAGGCTTGAAAAAGTGACTATTGAAACCTGAAGTTATATCTTAAGCTGTATTACAATTTTGGTTCATTAAAATGGGGACTGATTCGTAGAAACACAACCAAGGAAATATATGACGCCTGATTTTGAAAGACATACAATTATGAAATAATCCGCCTCAAGCTGAAAGAATTAATTCTCACCATTGAGATAATGTAACATCGTTGAAAGAGCTTTCAATTTCGGACAAAATTAAGGGTACGTTTTTAAGCAGGTAAAATTTCAATGAGAAAAGTCGCTCTCGGACCAAAAATTGAGCAACTTTGATTTTTTGAAGGTATATAGCAGCACCCATCGCGCAGTGGCTTCGACTTAAGAGCATCACTCCGAAACCTCCGAGACCCATAGCGATGCTGGAGAGAGAGTACAAACGGGGAAAAAGATTACCCAACAGAACAAAAATTGATGTGAGTTTTTCTTTGTACTATGCTCCTGTCAAGCATATAATTCTTTTTGTGCTTTTAAATTAGCTGACCAGCGGATGAACATTATAGCGTATGTCACAATAAGATGGAGCCATCGGCACAAGGGAACTTACTGCATGACACACTACTTCCTATTAACAAAGACTGACATATTTGTACTGGATGCGTCTTGTCACAAACCTATAAGTGGAAACTGGAATTGTATCTCTATCAAAAATATAAACATTTAATTTTTTATTCTTCCAACTTGGCATAAATATAAAGACTGTGACATGGGCTTTTATTTCATTAGATGTACCTGTGTCATAAATCTGTAAGTGGGAGTTGGCAATGGTATCTTTATTTACAGGTGTTTTCAAGATCATGAAACATTTAAATGGATGTTGAGATTTTGTTTTCATTACACACCTGAAGATATACGAGATTTAACATTTTATTTGTGAATAATACGTATAATTTTGAACATCTTGGCTCTTCCAAACCAGGGACACAATCTCATCAATAGGGCTATACTCATCCTCTAGTTGAAGTTTCTGTGTATTATAGTTTCTGAGAGAAACTTCGGATAAGGTTTTTTACAGAAAGAAAGAAACTAATAAAAAGCAAATCAATCTGTGTGCCTAAAAACGTTTCAAGATTGCTTATTCAGTATTTATTATACTTAAACTCCTGCATCAATAAATTTTTCATGCGGCTATGTCGAAAACCCATAAATTAAAGTTGGAAAGGCACCTCAGCCTATCATAATTTTGAAGCTATTCACGATTTAAATTTTTGTGTATTTCCTAATTTGCATACATCAAACTGGTAGAACTTTGATTCATGGTTCATTGCATGAAGCTGTCCCACAAATTTATCAACAGTAGTTTGAATGACACCTCAGTCTGTGATAGTTTTGAAGTTATTAAAGATTTAAATTTTGTGTATTCAGCTAGTTTGCATAAATGAAAATGCTATAAATTTCGTTTTTGTTTCATTGAAGGGGCTATGTCATAAACCTATCATTATTGAAGTTGGAAGAGCATCTCTATCTGTAATAGTTTTGAAGATATTTCAGGTTTAAGTTGTGCGTATTTTCCCAATTTGTTTGAATTAAAGAGCCACAACTTAGGTTCATGTTTCATTGTTTGCTGCTATGTCACAAATCTACCAATTAAAGTAGTGATGGCACCACTATATGTAATATGTTTGAAGTTATTCCAGATTTATATTTTGTGTATTTGCCTAATTTGCAAGAATTATAATGCTACAACTTTGGTTCATGTTTCATCGTATGCGACCATGTCGCAAAACTAAAAAAATGGTTGGAGAAACTCAAATGTCAAGGTCATGTCAAGGTCAAAGGTCATGACAAGATCAAAGGTCAATTTTCAGCCAAAATGTCATTTTTGAGGTCAAGGTTAACTTCAGGTGGAGGTCATCTCACGGTCAAAGGCCATTTCAAGGTCAAAGGCCAGTTTCGATGGTGGCTTTCTTCTAGCCATAACTTGTTCAACTTTTATCCTATTCTAAACATGTTGGGCTCAAACTGTGGGTATTGCAACACTGCATATTTTTATAAGAACACGTAACCTCAAAAGGTCAAAGGTCGAGGTCATTTGGCCCTTTGAAAGTTTCATCGTGCCATAACTTTTCAATTTTCATCCCATTTGGTTCATGTTGAGCTTAAATTGTTGGTATTGTAACACTGTGCAATTTACATGTGACCTGTAAAGGTCAAAGGTCAAGGTCATTTGGACTTCGAAATTTGCATCTCGCCATAAGCTTAATGTAATGTGAAGTACCAAAGTATAAAAGTTGTAGCATTTAATATTTACAACTTCTGAAGGCGCACAGAAAGATTTGCTTTGAAGCAAATCTTCATTTCTAGTTCCATTATTGCTGTTTATCGACACGAAGAGCGGGGTTAAATTCGTACCGCGGTAGTGTCAGAAACGAAAGAAAAGCTACCGCAGTGAGAAGGGTCTCTCTACGCGGGCAAATCAGTTCCTGAAAAGGTATCGATATGTTTATATGTTGACGATAATCTTATCTTTATTGCCCATTGTAAAATTTTAGATGCTACTATGAAATTAATACAATTGAGTAACACATTCCCCAAAATCTTGTCTGAAGATTCTGATAACGATGTTCGTTAGTCGCTGACAATTCATGAGATTTATTCTTCGTGAGTATGCCTGTTTTATTCTGTTTAGTTTAAGATACCCTCTTATTTGTCATGTGTTTCGTTTTTCATTTCTATTTCATTTGTCTCCTATTACATCGATGTTTTATTTAAGACAAATTGTATTGTATTTGGTTGCATAGGATGAGAGGACCCCACATTAGTTATATTAAGCTACACGTCCAATCTATTACTACCACTACCTACAAATTGAGGTTGGATTGGCACTTCTGTTTGTAATAATTTTTGAGATGTCCAACTGTTAAATTTTTCAGGTGCTCCTAATTAGCATAATTTAATATGCTACAGTTTTTGTTCACTGTCCAGTAGATTGATAGGTATCACATACCTGTATGTAATACTTTAAATTTTGTGTCCATCTGTATTAGGTTGGAAAATGTGGAGCTTTTAAAATTTTAATTGCCCCTAATTTGCATAATTTTTAGCATCATGACTGTGCTAAACAATGTGCCCAACTTTACTAACAGGCCTATTACCATTCTAAGTTTGGTGCCTCTCGGAACATAATGTCCAAAAAAACTGTCCACAAAGTGCACACGTATTTAAAAAATTAAACAAACACGCAAATAAAGAAAGAAAGAATAAAGTATTCAAGGAAAAACAAGACGTCTGTGTTCACACGCCAATTAAAAAAAACAAAGACAAAAAACAAGAACAAAAAAACAAAACAAAACAAAAAAATCCCAAAAACAATTAACAAAAACAAAACAAAACAAAACAAAACAAAACAAAACAAAACAAAACAAAACACCCCCCCCCCAGGAAAATAAAATGTGTTAAATTAACACACAGACATAATGATGGAAGTTATGAACAAGCAAATGAATGAATGACTGACTTAGTTAATTAACAAGTATTTATTTTTTCATACAGGGTTTGTCAAAACAACTAGATATGAGTTCACGTGCAGTAGAGCGGTGGTGGAGAAGACGACGAGCCCAAGACAAGCCCAGTGAAATAGTCCAGTTCAAGGAGTCAAGGTGATTACCCTCAGCAGACCTCAGAAATGAGCTTTGAACAGTTCCCAAAGTGTAGAATGTACAATTTACAGTTGTCAAAAACAGATCTTGAAAATATATTGTAAAGTGTTTACACGAAAAAAAATGATGAAAAAAAGAAAGAAAGAAAGAAAGAAAGAAAGAAAGAAAGAAAGAAAGAAAGAAAGAAAGAAAGAAAGAAAGAAAAACCTTGAAGTAAACGTTGGTGAATGTCGTTGAGTATACCTTTGTTACTTTGGTTTGGCTCCACGTATACTTGTATGGTGTTCAGCTATAGTTTGCTTGGGTAACATTCATGTAATCCCAGTCTGAGGAGCAAAGGCAGCCAAGTTGGTTCATTGAAATTTGAAAGTTCCTTCCTAACTTTAGGTATTTGAGACTGATTGTGATAGTTGAGCGATACAACTCCTGACGACCGTACTAAGATAAGACCACCAATGCAATGACCAAGTCGCAAGTGCGGGTTCTGAGCTCCCAAGAACTTCAAATACAATTTAGACAAAGGCTTTAATTCTTCTGTTAAATTTAAATGTAATGAGAACTTGTGCGTGAATTATTAAATCTGATTAGAACTATTGGTTTCTTTGCGTGAGAAAACAATCGCTGTCACGTCGGTGATTAAAGATGGCGTTGAAACAGCAATGCCTTTGAAGTAGGATTAGGACGTGCAGTCATGTCATGATCTCGGCTGACTGTACGTTCTGTCTTCAACACGTTTCTTCGGATTAAATGTTAAAAACTCAATATAGCATAAAGAATAAAGTATGTGTAACAAGAGCGACCTAACGCATAAAATGTATGACCATATGGTTTGGGAACCACGGCTCTAACGCATCAGCGTCATCGCTAGAACGGACACAGCGGTGGCCATTTTTAAACGAGCTGTTGCCACGACCGGTCATGTGACCACTTTCTCAAGCCCATCCCCTTCACACTAACAACAAACACGGTTGGCGTGACTGTCAACGCTCAGCAAGAAGCTCTACTAAATACCCCCGTTTTTCTCTGTTTTGCAAGTTTAGCAGAAATTTGATTTCTACATGTCAGATACATAAGCTATTCATCCATACAAAGATCAAAAAACTTTTTGTGGCCAAAATTTCTGGTGATTTGTATCTCGCTACCTTCTCGGGAACCGCGTGCACAATTCATATGGACACGTCTTGGTACCGCAAGATTTTTTTCTTGCTAATTTTGATTTCTCCCAGATCGCGTATTGGATTCTATCACAAAATTGACGGGACTGTATCTGGGCTGCTAGCTTTTTAAAAAATTTTTTTATCGAATCATCAAATTAGGAATTATTAGTAAGAAAACTTGTACATGTTAATTAGTATTAGTGATATAGGGATAGTGACACATCTAACACATTGACCTTGGTTACTATAAAACACAAATACGAAGGTACCTTTGGGGGCTATTTTGGTATTAATAATTGTGACTCTGAGTGACCTTGATAAGTCAAACTAACATTGTGATCCAAGTAGATCCTGTCACATTTCATTTCAAACATGCGAATTTTAGAAATGTACGTGCAAGTAAAGACTTTGGCATTGCAAATAGTGATGATGGTCTGAAAGAAAAGTTACCTTTGTGTGATTCCTAAGGTTACAGGACATCAATCTGTGCATCCGAAGTCAGTTGAACACAGTTTTGTCAAAGTCCTCTTGTTTTTCTGCAAAACCCTTTCAATTTCAATAGTATTTTTTGATGCTGGTTGAAGGGTGAGAACAATGGTGAAAACATGCTTTTAACACAAATTAAATTGTCCTTTGTGACAGTGTCAAAATGTATCAACGTTTTTGCAAATGTGCTTGCATCCAGAGATTTAGAGTTCAATACTTATGCTCATTTTCATGGGATATGAAAGACAATTTAATGTAAAGATACCATAAACGTGTATCTAAAACATATACAAAACTGTACTGTTGTAATTAAGGTGGCACAAACAAAGCTAGGCACTTAGAGGAGTGCTGTCTTCAACCCGCTCTCCTGTTTTGGTTTTTATTTTTAGACCCATAAAACTATATATGTTCTTGTTGCTTAGGATCTCTAGATTAGGATCTCTAGATTTTCGCCCTCCCCCCCCCCAAAAGAAGGATTTTTTTGGTGTATATATAATGTAAAGATCCGAAGCAACAAGAATTGATATAGTTTTATGGGTCTACAAATAGACAGGAGAGCGGGTTGAAGACAGCACTCCTGTAAGTGCCTAGCTTTGTTTGTGCCATAAAAAGGAAATCTTGAATTCTGGATCGATGCTTCATAAACGAACGTTCCTAACAATGTCATATCATATTTCCATTGTATTTCTGCAGTTGGCGTTTTGTTGTGTACACCGTGATGTGTTGCTGGGGATTGGCAGTTGCACTGCAAGTGAGTTCAACGTCAAACTAATTAAATTTTAAAGTGATTATATAGTGATATACACTTTGGTCCGTAGGCTACTTATACATGATAACGACTGTTGCTCATTAGAGGTAAACTACAATCCGGGCTTTGTTCAGTTCACACATACATCAGCACTCTCGCACATACATACATACATACATACATACATACATACATACATACATACGTACATGCATACATTTGAATTTATACACATACTAGCTTATAAACATAATTATAATACTCCTGACGCTTTGCCGAGAATAAAGTGAACTACCCTCTTTGATCTGGGCCCTGTAACAAAATTTGTCATTTAAACTACATTATTGAAATGTAGCTGGTGATCTTTTGTAGGAGTCCTGGTTTTTTAACTCAAGACTTTGGTGGGAAGGGTATCCAAGACAAGTGAGTATAAGTATTCTCCATGTGGTATGGGTTGATCGCCATGTGCACGCAGTACGGCACTGTTTCTTGGTACAAGTGGTTGCTCCATGCAAGGAGTCTGCCCTCCTTATGTATGTATGTATGTATGTATGTATGTATGTATGTATGTATGTATGTATGTATGTATGTATTTATTTATGTATGTATGTATGTATTAAAACCCGACCGAGAGCAATCTAGGGCTGTTCCTAAACGCGGCTGCGCTGAGCATATTGTGACATCACGACTTATGGATTTCTACTTCAAGAAAAAGACTAAACTTTTTGTTGTATTCATTGCCTTTTCAAAAGCATATGATCGGGTGCCAAGAGACACTCTGATCAAAGTACTGAAATGGATGGGATGTGGTGTAGTTATGCTGTTAGCACTTGTATCTTTATTCAAAGTTTCTAAGAGCATTTTAGGTTAAGTTATTAATTCTTCTGTTATACGAGTCCGCCAATGCTCCCCACTGTCTTGTTTTTTGTTTACCATATTTGTTAACGATTTGATACGAAGCTATAAGGAGAAATGCGGATGGGACAGCTTTCTTAAGTGGTTGCATATCCTGATGCTCATGGATGATACCGTTATAATGGCTAGTTCCCGGGAGAAGTGCATCGACAGACTGAATATTTTAAATGAGTTTTGTAAAACAGCTGGAATGATGATAAACGAAGGAAAAACTAAGTTTATGGTAATCAACGGTGATCAGTGTGATAAAGCACCAATCACAGTAGGCACAGAGGGCAGTTTTACGGTATAGTATTGCGAGAGGTACACCTACTTAGGAAGTATTTTTACAGCAGATGTTAGTGTAGTGTTGTACGAAGCATCTTTTAAAGTTAACAGCATTTTTCACTAAAAACCAAGACATGCCATTTGTGGTGAAAAAGAAAGTGCTAGACACAGCATTCATGGGGGCCATTTTATATGGTTGTGAAAGCTGGTTCAATGTTAATGTGCGGAAAATTGAAAGTTTGTATCTGAATGCGATTAAGTCCTTATTGGGAGTACGGATAACAACCGCCAATGACTTATGTCTGGTAGAGTTGGAATTTTCCTCCATTCAAAGATTTAATCATGTACAAGCAGAAGAAATTTTTTGAGAAAATGCCAAGTGAAAGGCATGGTATGCACATAGACCCCCTAATCTTTGCTCTTAATATGAATAGAAATGGAGGTACAAGTACTGGCGAATATATAGACTCGTTGTTGGCTATGGACGGTATCTTTGGAAGTGCTATGCAAAAACTGAGAAATAAGATTGTCAATTCAGTGAAATCTCAGTATGTAATATACATGTAGATTAATCCAAACTTGTCAACACACTGTGTGTATGCTAAAGATCTCCGCGGCTATAGACCAGAGATGGTTAGAATATCGTTCTCCAGACTACGCCTTTCATCGCAGAGACTTCGCATAGGGACTGGGCGTTGGTCACGCATCCCGCGTGACCAAAGACTATGTATTTGTGGACTCGTACAAGACGAGCGCCATGTAGTATAGTGGTGCCCTCTGGTTGAGGAAATTCGCACGCGATTTAATAGACAACCTTTGCTGTACCCATAGTGTGTAATAGAGGCCAAGATCTCAAATGACTTATCTGTGCTACATGAAATTTTCAAGTTTTACATACAATAACTTGTGAAAGACTTTCTCGTGTAATTATTATATAATGTGATGTCTTATGTTGCAGCGCTTTTGAATATATACCATGTATGTATGTATTGTTTTGGATCATTATTGCGTCAATAAACTACTACTACTACTACTACTACTACTACTACTACTACTACTACTTCTACTGCTACTACTACTACTACTACTACTACTATATATGTATGTATGTATGTTTGTATGTATGTATATGCATTCAGTTTGATAGAATCCCCGCACAGCAAATTTACCCTCCTTATCTATATTTTACCCCCCCCCCCCCCAAAAAAACCAAACTGATTTGGTGTTTGATTGATATCTCATGCTTGAAATGTTCTGAACTTTATGTCTGTATCTTGTAGGGCAAGGTCGTGTGACGTGCCTAAGTTGGCCATGTTATACATTTGTTGCATGCGGTTCTACATGTAATAAGTCAGCGACCGTTCAGCCCTACACTATATATTTTGATCAAAACTTTAATCATTCGTTGAATTTGTTCAGTTGCTATGAGCTAAAGGACCGTATTCTATTTTCTCACCCTCTGACGTAGCTAATTCATGAGCACGCGGCATGTGATTATCGGCTGCTGAACGAGGCTCTGATCACTTTGCAATAAACAATATCTAGCGAAATTCGGTATTAATTGTGTTTGAGTCATGGCTTAAGTGTTTGAAGTGAAGGGATTCACGAGTTTTAAAGGCAGAAATAAATAGAAGCTCTACCAATATAAAGAAAAACATGCTTACTTTGATGTGTAGTTTTGTGAATGTCACAGTTTTCCTCCATTTTGTGTTTTTTCAGCATGTAACTCCACTCGTGCGGCACTATCTCTTCGCACAGTACGGTCTTTACATGAGTCTCACTATAACTCTGTTTTTTGACATTAGACGAAAGGTAGGTGTTATCGTCTAATATATTGATACATGCCCAAATTGCTACATATGTATCGTACCAATCATACCCTGCCATGCCATACTCTCTAGCTTTTCAGAGGAAATATACCACACCGAGACATGGTATGGTAATGGTTTGGTATGTTGTGTCATATGTTGTGGTATCGCATCGTATCTCAACACATTACACTACATGTATTATTATGATGGACTTTTTAAGATAAACATATCACACCAGGGTATGGTATGGTATCGTATGGTATATCATGGTGCCGGATGTGGTGTGGTATTTTTTATCACTATGATACATTGGTTTTACATACACCGTGCCATGCCATGCAGCATATCCCACCCTTCTCTACTCCTGTCTATTAGACATCATCATGTTGTGTTGATAGGAAAAATTAAACCTATGCTATCACACAACATGTAAACATTGACACAGTATGGCATTCCCTTATATCATGTATCAAATTACGACATATTTTATCGAGTCGGTTTGTATCTCCGGCCTATTCTACCATATCATGTTTAAGCTTCGCAAACGAGACAGGCTTTAAAAAATACCAGACTCAGTATCTCGGGAAGAGCTGCTGGATTGGTTCTGGATTTCACCAAACCTCAATAAAACAGCACTAAAAGTAACTCTGATAGAAGTTAAGCGATATTGACCGGAATGTATTTGAGATCATGACCTAGACAGCTAAAGCACATTTCCCCATACCTTAACTTTCTTTCCCACATATCGGTATTTGCACCTACAAGATGATTTTTCTGTGTCAGAAAATATCTACGTGACGTAGAGGTCGCAATTAAATACGCCCAGAAGGCCCATTACTGAATCTAGTTGGAATAAAAGTGTTGAAAGCTTGAAAACAAAGTTTTTCATTGTTTATGCTTTCAGGATTTTCTAATATTGTTAGCACATCATATTTTCTGCATGGTTAGCTTCGGCATCAGCTGGAATGTTAATCATATTCGACCTGGAATACCCGGTATCATTGCTCATGATATTTGTGATCCCATTATGGAGGTAAACGTTTGTTTCATTCATTGTAGAATCTCAGTTTTCTGGTATTACGGGGTCGATGAACATATATTTTATCCCATGTCCAGAGATCATTACGGAAGCCCTGGAGCGTCAACAAACTTCACTTTTTTGCCCTTGTACCACTTGTAATTACAAGATAAAAATCTTGTAATTTAAAGATACAAATCTTGCAATTAAAAGGAAACAATCTTATAATTAAAAGATAAAAAACATCTTGTAATTACACGGAACAAAATTTTGTAATAACAAGAAAAAAATCTTGTAATTGATAGATACAAATCTTGTAATAACAAGATAAAACCATGTAATTACAAGATACTATCCTATAAACCTGCGAAACAGCGCTTTAGTTACTCCCGCCGCGCCTTTCAGGCTGCGCGGCGGGGGAAGCAGAGCACCAAGAAGGGGCAACAGAAGGCGAAAACGGAATAACGGGCATTCAGCCAAAACCATAACATAACCAAGTATATTGCACACGTTCTTCTGTAGAATTATGGCACAGGCTGCATTAACCCAAATAAATTAAAGGGTCTTCGGTAGGAAGCGTACTTAGGCATGTCAGAAAAGAATGAAAGTCATTAGCCTCAAGCCAAAAACATGTTACCAAAATATAATTTTTCTTAACCACATTCTAAGTACAATTAGGCAAACTTGTAACTGTCGTCAGCCACGGCTTGCTACCGATGGCCCCTGGGGGTTTAACCTGACAGAAAACGTGTAAGCCTAAAAAGTCTGAAAGGTGAATATTTAAACAGAATGATGCTAAAAGATAAAATCAAGCAGTAAAAGAGGCAAGTCTAAAATCTGCAAAGTTATTGCAGCCAAACGTTCTGAAAAATCTTTGGATATTAACAGCAAAATTTGTTGGGCATGTCAGGAAAAAACGAAAGTCATTAGCTTTTAAGTAAATAAAGTGTAATAAAAAATAATTTTTCTTAACTAGATGTCAAGTGCAATTAGGCAAGCTTGTAACTGTCGTAGACCGCTGTGTGCTTCTGATAGCCCCTGGGGGGTTGACCTAACAGAAAACAAGCTAGCCTAAAATGTCTGAAACGAGAATATTAAAACAGAGTAATGCCAAAAGACAAAATTAAGTAGCAAAACAAGCAGGTCTAAAATCTCTCAAATTATGGAAGCCAAACGTTCTAACCACCTCTGGGTATTTACAGCAAAATTGCAGAAATATTTAATCAAAAGTACATCTTTGAATACTTCTTGACTCAAGCTTATTGTAAATAAATTTGGTTCTAGATGCAAAGTCTGGAAATTTAGCACAAATACGACCAAATCTCAAAATTTGTGTCAAAAATATATTATATCCATTAGCTTCCGGAATATAACTGTCCGGCAAAGAATAGTTAACTACTTCAAAGTTAAACTCATCTATTTTGTGATAGACTTGAATGCAAAACCTACCATTAGTGACTGGAATATCCAAGTCCGGAAACACATCTCTGAAACGATCTGAATTGTTACCTTTCAAAGGGATATCTTTTGAGTAAATTTCCTTAGCAATTTCACTGGTATTTTATACATTTACACAAGCAATGTCATCAATATATCTTGCGTTGTTTGATAACTTTGTAGCCATTTGAAAGCCATTTTTCATTGATTTATCTATATATTTAAATTCAGGCCAGGTCAAATATAAATTTGCTAGTAACGAGGAGCAGTTGCTACCCATTGGAATGCCTTTTATTTGTTGAAAAACCAATGGTCCGCATTGAACAGAAGTATTATCCAAAAGTAGTGTTATAGCATCTATCAAGTTTCAACATTTAAGTTTTAGCGATACTTTTTAAATATTTATTGTGCGACCAATATGCTTTCTTTTAAAATGAATTAATATTTATCTATGGTTTATCATTATGTTTAAACATTTTGCTTATAAATTCTGAAAGAGAACGTTTTACTTTATCTATGGGTATATTAGTATACAGTGTAGAAAAATCAAAACATTTGATATTTTTTCTTTTAAATCATTGATTACAAATACAAACTCCGAAGAATTGCTAATACTCCAAAAGTAATTTATTTCACAGTTTCTAAAAAACTGCATTACAGTATTTACGGAAATGATTCCTATTGCAGTCGAACACAGTGTTATTTCCTTCGATAGTTGCTTTGTTGTACATTTTGAAGCACCAGCTACGAATCTAGATTTAAAAGGGTTTTTATGTAATTTGGATATCCAGAACAAAACTGGAATAGAGGAGCCCTCTTCAGACATTTTGATGTTAAAATTCCTTTTTATATCATCTTTATGTGTATCTTTCAAATTATCAATGGATTGTTTGTGTAACTAATAAACGCCATTTCCTCGTATGTGTGAAATATTGTTCATGCCAAGTTCATTTTTAAAACGTCCAGGTAATATTTTTTGCACATGAACCAAAAATTGTTAGTGCCTTATCAATGTTAGTGATTGCAAATCTTTCTTGTAGTTCTTTGACTGCTTTTGAAACTTAAGCTGCTTTAAATTTACCATATTGAATTTCCTAATATGGAATTTGTGACTATAAATTATGTTTCTAAAGACACTTTTTACGTTTGATAACCATCTTTCAAATTTATAAAAATCTATTTTTCTTTCCTTGCGCATTTCATAGAGTAGGATCAAATGCATTACATCTATCCTTAAAATACTGTCAATGTTCAACTTGGGACATGTCCGAAATTTGTACCTTTTTTCATCAATTCTTTTAAAACTGAATTTTGGATTATATCCAAATTACCTGCAAATACATATCAGAGGTATGTATCACCAAAATTGGAATATTTATCGTCAGACATAGGGTCACAATTTTGATTAGGTGCGATATCCTTAAGAGTAATTAAAGCCAGAAATTTCTTGTAAATCTTGATACTTAGTCCAATATTATTGCCATGGTTATAAGGAACAATGAGGGGATCTTTTGTTTTATATTTCTTGGGAATCCTGTTACGAACAAATTTCAATTTGAAAAAGAACTGAATGTTCAGTGAATAAACTTTTTTGTGTTTGAAAGCAATGCAGGAAAACATTTGATCCATTTTTTTCTGATTAGAATCTGGTTTCCGAATAGTTGTTGTGTAAGCATACACAATTTCACAAACATTTTGTTGAAATGTGTGTTCAGAATGAGTGAGACTCAAATATTCATTGATTCTGGTTATATCTCGAAATGATAGTACTTGAAGAGCTATATGTAATCAGTAAATGCCATTAGAGAAACCCTGGATCCACATTCCTAAATCTGATGCTTTTCCGTGGTTTTCTTTGTCCATGACTTCTTCTTCTTTGAGCACCGACCTCAGTATTATAAAAATGTGTCTGACTGCTATCAAGAGTTGCAAAGTCCAACTTCCTAACATCACCGAAGCCTAACTTTCTGTAATTGAGTCCAAAGGGAAATCTGAATTAAGTGTTTTGATCCAAAAATCTTCCACTTGTAACAATTTTCTTGTGTTAGTATAACTATCTTGCTCTAATAAATTTGAGTCTATGT